>JAUTBV010104858.1:0-15210 GCA_032361325.1 Lepetodrilus fucensis | reverse complement strand
ATAGGATGCTAATATGCCATTACACACAGGCCACCATCTAGTATAGGCCTACATACAACACTCTTGCCCATGCCACACATAGATACCAAATATTACAACAATAAACCAACAGCACCTGTTCCACTCATAGGCTTCGTTACTGCTTCATAAATTGGCAATTTAGTCTTATTTTCTACTTACATGTGTGGCATATGTTTGTGTTCTTTATCACTTCGTTCATACATTTTTATGAGGTATATTTCATAAATTTAATTATTTTGTGGATGATTTTTGTAGCAATGGTAAGACCTTTCATTGATACTGTATGTATGAATAAAAAATAAATTTTAAAATAAAACATTATTTAACAAAGGAATTACAACAAACAATGGTTAGATTTTCATATATTGTTTCTATCAGAACTATTGTTTAACCTTCCCAGTCCCTGTCAACAGAAATGTCTTATAAAACAATGAGTAAAATATAATTGCCCAATTTCCTGATTAAAACCAAGAATTATTTTAGAAACTAGTATACTAAATACAATATACCACACCAAATTCCTGATTATTTTTATAACTGTATTTCAAATAATATAGAATACTATTTTCAGACCACAATTATTTTTAAATACAGTAGAAATAAAATAGGATCAATTAAAATCTGGTTGGTCTAACTATCTACTCACACCCCTAGTGCCATTAGAGCTCATAAAATCAATGTCCTCCCTTATATACCACCAGTACGTTCATAGCTACCTGATTACATCTGAACCCCTGACAAATACATGACATAACAAACCCCAATCTCACAGTGCCAATGCTGATAACTCTGACAGACCGAGTTTTAAAAATTGGCCGAAATTGCTTAACAGCGCAGATGAAATTGGAGGAATTCTTGGTAAGTAATTCTGGAAATGTATTTGTGTAACGGTAGCCAAGTTGGTTTTGTAACGCGATAACGTTTGGGGGAGATATGACATGGAACCCCTCTCACAGCTGTGGTGGTGGTGGTGGTGGTGCGAGGGGCCAAATAGAAGGAAACATGCCACAGGAACACACTCACTGTCAGACACAGAGATCTGACACAACTGACAGCTTGCTTATGTCACATTTTATCTGCAGTCGGTGGTGGTGGTTGTGTTGGTGCTAGGCTGCTTTACGATGCTTCCTGTCTTCCAGAAGTGCTCGGCTGCTGTGAGAGAGAGGGCCTGGCAGTTTGTTCCTACCGATACAGTAGTTTCATAGAAGGGTTGCCAATCATTCGTACAGTTTGTTCTTATCATACAGTATTTTCATAAAGGGGCTATGAGCTTATTCTTACCGGGTAATTGAAGAGTATGCATAAGGGGCTACCATTTTGTTCTTATCATAGTATTTTCATAGAGGGGTTGCCAGTCGTTCGTACAGGACAATTATGTTCATATAGGGGTTGCCAGTCATTCGTACAGGACAATTATGTTCATAGAGGGGTTGCCAGTCGTTCGTACAGGACAATTATGTTCATAGAGGGGCTTAGCCATACCTCATTGATACAGAGGTTACATAGAACCAATCAAGTTAGTAGTGCATATTTTTTGCATTCTCAACATACTGGGAAGTATGATGGGATTTACTACTGCTAATGTCAACTACTGGTTTGCTATGTTCTTAAGTTGGTGCACATCATTGCATTCTCAACACCATAGGAGTAATAAGTGAATAATTGTTTTACATCACAGCGGAGCTATTGTTATAATTCTTGTGAGCTAATATATACATTATAACACATAAACCCAATCCAGCTCATGACTGGTTGAGCCAAACACTGCAATATTAATGCTGCCAAGAATCAGCAATCTAAACATCTATAAATTGTATTTTTGTTGAACATGCGACCATGTTGTTGATCCTAATTCATTGCCTGTAGTTGTGTCACTTGTGACAAGTGACATGAGACCAAGAACTGGGTCTAGACAAAGAGAGTTGTCAGGAGAATATTATCAATTATAGGTAATGTTTTTAATAGCTTTATGATAGTGTTTACACTTCCATTGCTTTTGATCAATTAATCAATATACGTCTAAAGTTTTCTTTACTTCTTAACCAGTGAGTAGGACCGCGATTTTCAATACAAGAGTCTACACTAATATTTAAACCCCTTGGTCTGTCTGTACCAACCGGTGCTTGTATGTTTACTGCAACATTCAGCACTATGGATGTTGCAGGTTGCTTTCTACCCTAAAGCTGACATGCTTTATGAAAGAATCTTGAAAGTGGATCTAAATCCCATTTTTATTTTAAATAGAAAATAAAAAATAATATACAAATATTAACATAATTAATGCTCAATATTGTCATTGAATTAATTGTCATCTAAAAAACATATATTTACCTGTTTTATTACACTTCCCAGATGAACATTCTCAGCTTCCTGGGGCACACACAGTCATATCAATGGCTGTCCTTCACATTCAGGGTTCAACATGCCTTTGGATGGTTCCGGTGACCTGAAACAAATATCTGAACATTGAACATAGGCAGGAATTAACCAGAGCTGGAGATTGTGAATAAATATTCTGGTGTAAAATGGGATCATGCTTACTGACAAACAACAAGCTGAAATGGCAATCTCAGAGAACTAGTTTAATGCTGAGAATGAACAAATGTCAGCAATACCATTATGCTGAAATGTAATTTACATTTCTATGTACAATGACGTTCAATAAAGGAGAAATCTACTAGTGTGTCCTTGATCATGAGTTTAAAGAAAATATACATACGCGTACATGTCAAGATTGCCATGAAACGTCAAATCTATTAAAATAATGTAGACTCTACTTTTTTTTTAAATAGAAAAATAAAAAAGATTGTGATGAAATGACTTTGACAAGAACTAATAATATTTGGAGTTTATTCATAATAAGCTCAAATTTCAGGTGTTAAAGCAACACTTGAGACAACAGCACCAAGCAACTGAACTACTTGTATCTCTCAGCTTTAACACTGTCAATTACTGGTTAACAAAGGAATGCACACATTTATTAACCCTCACCCTGCTGAAGGTGACTTAAGTTGCCAGATCACATGCAAAACTAGAACACTTTGATTTTATTCAGCAGGCAAATTTTACAAAAAAATATAAAAATCATATTTAAAAAATCACATCCAATACCATTGGCTAGGATTAAAAGGGTTAAAATGTGTTCTCTGATGCGGTGTTAATGGTATGCATTGTGGTGTTAATGGTATGCATTGTACAGGTGTGAAATGCTAAATGGTGATGTTGCGTACATTGATGTTGACACGCCCTGGTGGCGCAGTGGCCGATAGATTAGCGATGTATATCCCAGACTTAGCCAGAGTCTATAGTGTTCTGGTAATACTGCACAATTATCCAGGGTTCCTTTCCCTAGAACACGATATCCAGGGTTCCTTCAACCCTAGAACGATCGCAATCGTCATAACTCGGCATACTTGTGTTATGTACAGGTCCTGTACAACTCATTAGTGCTATGATTATTCCATGGAACGGAACCCGTGGAATCCTTACACATTAGAACACATTTACTACATCAGGGCCACTCGTAGCATATTGAAAACTGGATGGATTTTGAGATTTATGGTAGGGGAAAGTTATGGTCACAGGTAAACCATGAAATAAAAACATATGCACATGCACACACGCACACACGCACACACGCACACACACACGCACACACACACACATGCGCACGCACACACAAAACAAACAAATAGCACAGATACACCTATATATAACATATTAGTTTTAACAATATCAATCTCATATATCAGGCCCATGCTCAGCTGAAAGTTTTGTTAACAAATCCCCATATAAAATTTTATATTCAGCATGAAATCATACTCAAAAGGTTTGGTAATCTGATTTTCACATAACTCTGGTAGAACAGTACCATTATTTTTCTTACGTGACAAAAACTGTGGCACACACTAAATCTGTTCTGTATAATACCTCTGACGTCTATTCATTTTCATAGGCTGTGTGGTCTCGCATCATATTCTCTTTCAAACTGTTTTTTTTTAAATATTTAATTTTTTCCCCAATTTAACCAGCTGTTGTTGAGTGAGAAACCTTTCCCCTTTCGAACAAACCTCCCCCCCTAAAATATTGTCTGCCTCTGACAAATCCTTCACTTCACCCCACCCCCACTACCACCACCCCCACCTCTAACCACCCCTCCCTCTCATTTCTATATCTGCCCCACACCTGGGAACAATCTCCAGTCTGACAAGTACTGATTGTTCCAAATTTGTTTGAACATTCTAAATTACCCACAAAGTACATTTCCTAGTATTAATTAAGCTTTCTGAATTGAACATTTCTTTTCGCAACTGATAGACATAGTGTAGATATATCATCAAACCTATCAAGCCAATGGTTAACTTTTCAATACAAACTAAGATTCATTATTTTGAATTAAAGAAAAGTAATGAAAATACTTTTCTGGTTTGAATATAGTTCCCGAAAATTCTTTTGGTTAAATATATTTTAAAAGATTAATTACATTTTGTCAAGACACAATATGAACTTACATCTAATTGTCAAAGCTTGTTTTTATACCTTTCATTACTTCCAATACTTTCTAAATAAATATTGTTGTGGTATTCAATATCTAATTGTATTTTCTTAACTCCCCTTTTATCCAGAACACATTGGGTGAGTCATACAGTTTGAATATTACTAAACAATTCCCATGAAGCTCATCCTTTATTTTCAGGGTGATTTTAAAAAAAGTAACACAGGGTAGAAAATTAAACTTCACAGATGTGTTTTACAATATGTCAACAGCGAAATTTGAAACCGTTCAGAAAACTTGCACCTGCCATGATGGCGAAAGCAGGATAATTGTTTCAATATTTGGACAGACTTATTCTCTGTTTACTCTGTAGTTTTTACATCACCCGTCAACAAGTGGGATCTCCCATAGCTTGATTTTCTCTATAGTATATACATGTAGGATCGTCTTTAGGTGCTCAATACATATACTGTATGGGGATGGGGGTGGGAGGGGAGACTGTATTTTATTAAAATTTAAAAAGTAAAGGGTCTTTAAAGGCATACAATCACATTTTGTTGACATAATTCACGGTCAAATATATTTTACCTGAAAGTACTACCATATTACACATGGGGAAATACGGTAGTATTAGACTATATGTAGTCTTCTTTTGATTTGTCTACGCAGGTATATTGGGCAACAAGCTACATTTTCCACAGGTCCCTCTGGTTTTCAATAAACCATACATGTATCTTTAACATAAATATGGACACTTAAGACATTATTAAATTGATTATTTGAAATTGAACAGAAAAATATATTTCTTAATGGGTAAAATAGTATAGTATCAATTAATTATGTTAGTATGAATGCAATTTGTTATTGGTTTCTTTGGTTAGATGTTGTAAAAATTTGAATCCTATCTATCAGGTAAGTTAAACATTTCTTTTGTGATCTATTGTCTTTCACAAACAAATAACTTAATAAGAAGTATTAGAAACATTACTGAAAAATGATATTCTATAATTAAATAGTTGTGAATTATCCATTGTGAAATTGAAATAAGATATAATATGTGGAAGAAAAAACATTTTCATTGGAAATTTAAAGAAATATAAAAATAAAATAAATGAATAAAATGAAAAAGCCAAAGCTAATGATGTTAATCAGAATGTCCTTCAATCATCTCTCATGTTGCCATCACCAGCATCCTTTTAACCTAGGTATTCAGATCTATTATCTGAACTGTCACATCCAAATTTCTACACTTTAAAAACTGACAAAACTTGGCAACATTTTCGCTTAAACACGACAGTCACCGTGTTTGACTCCCCCCTGAGTTTGACAGGCGTAGTGATACGAAAACTGACGTGACGTGGCGTTCGTGGGAAATAAAACGTTATTTCTATGCATAGAATTGATCCCAGCGCCGTTCAATTTCAGTATTTCGTGTTTCGCGTTTGGAACATCGAATACGTTCCGATCACAACTGACCAATCCAGAGCTAAGTAATTTTCTAGACACAATAATCTCGGTAATAACTAGCCCCGAGCTACCTCCGCACAAAGAATAAGATCAGTGCTTAATATTACATAACTCAAGGGTGTTATCTTCGGTGTAAGGAGAAAAGAAAATTATATCGTTTGCGCTGAATGGCGAAATAATACTCAGGGTTCCCTGGGGGCCTCGATGATGAAGAAACAATGCAAATTTGAATCGAGAAAAGCGTGAAAAGAAAAGCCAACCCATCTCTCGGAGTTGATAAGCTAAAAGAAACGTCGCCCTGGAAAGCAAGCTGGGATATTATTGTGCGAAAGTTATGTTTATTGCATTGCGTTTGTAAGTTGTTTTGCTGCTATCGGGCGCAGAATTAGCCCCGTAGGGGTTTGGTGGCGGAACATTACCCTATGGCAGAAATATGATTAATCTGGCTTTTCGTAGTACTCTGGGAGGTCCCGTTCTGACAACCATGGAGTCAATTACCATCTCACGATGCTGCCGAGATCGTCTCCCCTCGTCATACCCCCCAGAAATTAGCTCGCCAATTACGTAGTTTAACCTCTCGCGCTCTGCTGTCAAACAGGTCAAACACACTAAAAAAGCCCCCAGTCTATTTTATGTTTTGAAAATAAATCGGCTCCCCCTCCAAAAAAAAAATTGAATTTTTAGTTAATGAAATGGGAGTCTGTGCTAATCTGGAAGAACACGATTTAAACAGATCTGGGCACACGACAACGTTGTTGTGAATGGAAATGTGTGGATTATTGTTTTGTTGTATTCTGTGTTAACTTCTTCATTGTTTGTCCTGTCTGCATAGATTTCAAAGACAGATGTTTGTGTTCACATAGAGGCAATGAGAGTCTGGGAGGATCAATATCTATGCATATATTTGAATAAATTGGTATCTTCCAATTTCTTCTGTCAAATGTGTCTTCTTAGCTACACATGTACTTAATGGAGATTAGCTATTTGAATATACCAGTAATATAGATGGGAAATGTATCAGTTCAGTGTTGCATGGGAAATAAATCAGTTCAATATTACATGTATATGCAAAATATATCAGTTCGATAATAACTGTTATATGGGAAATATATTAGATGCCTGGAAGATGTGTGTGTGTTGTGAGAATGTTCAATTTTAATATGTTTATATGGTTTATATGGTTTATTGTACAATTGAAAGTAAAGCTAATGCATTGATACTTCACTAAATATAGCAGTGTTAGAAATTAAGAAAATAATAAGGGGGGTCATTCTTTATAGGCCCAATGTTAATGGTGGTCAAATCTAGTCTGTTTCATCCTCTGAGACTATGGATAGTCTAAGTGTGTTGTACACATACCTTTAACATTGCAGGTTTTCAAATGCATCCAGGACCCCCTTTAAATGTGAACACTATATAATGTCACTTTAATGTTTTGCATTGCATTAAATATGTAACCAAGAGTCTTCAACCATTCTCCATAGTATTTCGACACTGTTGCAGTGAACTGCTCAGGGTGGGAATGAAACCTGTACCAGTTAGGAATTACAGTAAATCTCTAAACGTTCAAATGGCTTTACACTGATACACAGAAAAGAAAATATAGTAAACTAGCAATAGCGATTTTGACTTTATGCACTGTATTATCAGTTGTATTGCAGCAGTCTGCTTCATGGAGGAGGAAAACATTGAGAAACATGTGTTATTGTAAAACACCCACAAACCATGATCAGCAAATGTCGTGAGTGGGTAAAATTAACAATCACCAGATTGTAAATCTTCCATATAAAATGTAATATTGAAGTTTCTTCAGATATTTATTATATTAATTACCTTCATATTTCCATACTAAATTGTATACTTGATTTAATCAAACTGATGGAATATCGCTGGTTGGAATTATCATATCGAATGTGGCAATATTAAATAGCAATTTTAATCAAAATCTCATTTAAACTTGATGTACATTTGATACTTATAATAATTTTGCAAGATCTAATAAAGATTTGGTATTTATTCTGCAAATAGAATTCCATATATCAAATTGCACCAAAATTGAAAATGGGGACTTTAACTAATAATTTGATACAATTTGATATGTACTAGGTTATGCTGACCAGTATTGTGTGATTAAAAATAGCTTTATCTTAAACTTTTGTAAATACATGTAGTTCTTAGAACTAAATTCCTGTTAATAATGATAAGCAGGTATGAAGTTCAAAGATGTCATTCCTAGCAACAAATCATTCATCTCAAATAAGTAAAAGATTCCCGCAGCAACATTAAACTCCATATTCACTCACTCACGCAACAAATCATTGCTTATTGAAACTAATTATTGAGTTTAATATGTACATGCTCTAATTTCCTCTCAAAGTCAGCATCCACTAAAGTGAGAACTGATCTTTATTACAATTCAACATACTGGTATGAAAACATGGAATTTGATTTATTGCAGTTACTTAGCATTTGTAAATGTGCATTGTATAGCCACCAAAATGGTCATAATATCATGGAATTCTACTATTCAATAACATATTTTCATACATGAAGAATCAACTTCAGATTAAATAAATAAAAACATAGATAAAATACAAATATTATATTAGTACAAACAGTCAGGTAATCAGATTTAAAAAAATCAAATATCATAATAGTACAAACAGGCAATCAGATTTGATACGTCGCCAAGTACAAGATATATTCCAGATTTACTGCCAAGTACAAAATACTCATGTATGTATGCTAGATTTGCAGTTGACAGTTTGTAAAACATTATTCAAAATGATGGATTAAAGGACCTAGGTAGTTTGAAGAGCATAATATTGAATGCCATGATCGCGCTATACCTCAATATATATCTTATATGGGGTTGTCATAGTGGTGCACAATATCTTGGAAACCTATAAGCATGATCCTATAGCCGGGATTCGTAAATAAAAAATTAAACTGGTTTTGTAAAACCTATTCCAACCTAAAAAAAGTGAAAAACAAATGAAATTGCCATAGATCACAAATGCTAAATTGTAAAGAATATTAGTTAGATAAAGAAGGATTTAATGCACCACTGTTGAATTTCATTTCAAGAATGAGTGTGTGATTTATTGAATTTTGATATAAAATATCAAAGAATGGAGACATGTATCTGGTGAACTGAAAGCACTGAATAACTTTTAATGTTATGTTATTATTACGAAAATTTCTCCCAGATACACACACACACAAAAGTAGAAATACATGTAGCGAAATGAATCTCTCGATCTAAATTACCAACTTCTTTGCTACAAAATATCAAATTCAAAAACAAAAAACCTAAATGATTAATGAGAAACTCTGAAACAGCATTTATCGCCAACATGATTTTAACTTTGAGAAAAATATTTTTTCAAATATTGAATTTTTAACTTCCATGACATATGCAAACAGATGATAAATCCACAAATGAAATATCTATGAGACAAGATTCCAAGTAACGGCTCCGATCATGTTCTGAATAAACACTGATATGAAATTTTCGTGATAGCATTCTGTTCCCATAAGTCTTCCCATGTGGTCCATAAAGCCTAATTTCTGACATCAAATTTCCTATAAAAATGATTGATATGTTTACAATTTTCTTTTTAAATCATACAGGCCTCAATTTGCAAGGACATCAAAGACTGTATCGAATATACAATACAATATAGTTTACACACGCTTATTCCTTATGATTGAATGGTTTGTTATTTCATTTTTATATCCTGTATTTTTTTGTAGCAATCAGAAACTGTGTACAAAAATATATATGAGTCAATATGAAATATTCCTTGAGATAAGTTTGCTTGTTTGAAACAGTGGCATGAAACAGTGCAATGTTTGACATAGAGACACTTATTAAGAGAGCAATGTTAAACCTTGCAGTTACAGTATACAAACATATACTATTATTAATGGAGGTAGAATTGAGTTGAGATAGCAGAGCTATACAGACTAAATTGGACTGTGTAAAGATAAAATTGACCTCCATGATTGTACAAGTTTGGGGTCACTTCGATAAAGATTTCAGGCTTTGAAATATTTCTTTTTTAATTGTTCGGTCAAGGGTACTCGGTCAAGGGTACTTGCTATGTATAGAGGAATGAGTAAGTTATTTGTAATGCACATTAATTTCATAATGGGTGTCAAATCTTGTGAATTTATTTATAGGATGAAAGAATTTGTTTACTTTCAATAAGTGTTCGAAATAGAGCCTGTCCGTATGCCCGTTATTTTCAGCGAGGATGAGTAACGTTTTATCCTTGCATGCCCACATGTCGTGTTACTTTTTGTACAAGATGTATATCATCGATCACTGGCCAACATGTATGAGGACGGGTAACTTCTCAGACTTACCAGTCCTCATGGCTTGCAGTGAAATTGCTGGAGTTTTATACACTGCTTTCAATATCACATTCCCATATGAAGGCATTTTCTCAAAATGTATTTCAGTCAGATTGAAACTTATTGACAAATATAACCACATACCGGTACATCCTAGCTTTGACCTTAGCTAAAAATGCTGTGAATGTTACAGGTATTACGTCATTGATTTTTAATTATTATTTGTTATAGTCTAATATTGACATAAAAGTGGAACATTTCTCCTAAATCCTAAAAACATGTCCCATACCTATTATTTAAAGTTGCTCAATTGAAAAGACTATTTCAGCCTTATTGGTCGGGTGATGGGTTATACACACCAGTAGAAGATAAATGTTATACTAGTATATCAATTTAGAAACTTAGGAGACTATTAAAAGTGAAGTAACGTCACACATTTCCTTCACTCCATTCATAACGATTCTTAATTATTTTTTATAACCAATCATAATTATTTTTTACCCTATTATATCCAGAACAAAGAAGATGGAGTGACCTCCCTTGTAGTTTGGGATCATCTGGAAATGTGATTCTCATTTTCGCACCACCACACTCTCTCTGTCACAAATCACTCGCTTCACAACATTATAAATTCTTCACAAACCTGTCAACACCCATGGGGCAAAAAAAAATGGATTTATCTCACCCGAAAAAAATTGAATTATGTTTTTTTTTCTCCATTTGTTGTATTCAATTTCATGTACTCTATAACTCTAAAACCAGGAATTATGGAACCGTTAAGAATATTCTGCTGAATGTTTGTGTTTCCATTGGTTGACCTCAGAACTGATTTATCTTTATCTCGTTATATCTCATGAATTACTATAATATAATAAACTGTCTTTGCCAATCTTTTAAAGGGGCTTGCTATCCTACAACTTCTGGGAAATTGAATTCCTGAATTTCCTCATAAAATATGTAATTTTACATACCATTGAAACTAAAGTATGTACAATTGAAACTTGAGATTTGTTAAATCAAAAGAAAATTCAATAGTTTAAAAGTTAACCTAAGTTGGATTAATTTGTCAATTAATTTCTGGAATCCATAGAATATCAGTTTTGGAGATTTGTGTGACATACTGCTGTCATGGGATGGTTCAATACATTTTATGCTGGCCATTATGTATATGCAGCAATACATTGAGATATGGTAATGTGGCAATACCTGAGATATAATAATGTCATAGTACCTGAGAAAAGATTTGATGCCAGTTACTAAGATATAATTATGTAACAGTACCTGAAATACAGTGATATGACAGTGCCTAACATATAAGGATATGCTGACACTTCCTGAGATATATATGTGACAGTATGTGAGATAAGGCATGTGATAGTACCCAAGATTTAATGTCATTGTACCTGAGTAAAGGTTCATTCAATGCTGGTTCCTGTGTTATAGTTACCAGTATGTGAAAGTACCTGAGATAAGGAATGTGATAGTACCTAAGCAACAGTCCAATGCCATGGCAGTTCCTGGGTTATAGTTATGTGAAAGTACCTAACTTAAGGATAATTTGTTGACAGTTCTGGGAGAACTGTTATGTCCCAGTACCCAAGATATAGTTATGTCACAGTACCTGAGATAAGGCATGTCTCAATACCTGAGATAATGAATGTGAGATATGATTATGTCACAGTACTGACAATAAAGTCACGTGACAATACCTTAGATAATGGTATGCAATATTAACTGATTATAAGGTAATGCAACAGTGCATGAGATATAGTTATGTGGCAGTACCTGAGATATGGTAATGTGACAGTAACTGAGATAATGGTATGCATTAGTAACTATTATAAGGTAATGCAACAGTGCATGAGATATAGTAATGTGGCAGTACCTGAGATACGGTAATGTGACAGTAACTGAGATAATGGTATGCATTAGTAACTATTATAAAGTAATGTCAGAGTGCATGAGATATAGTTATGTGACAGTACCTGAGATACGGTAATGTGACAGTAACTGAGATAATGGTATGTATTAGTAACCATTATAAAGTAATGTCAGAGTGCATGAGATACGGTAATGTGACAGTACCTGAGATACGGTATATGTGACAGTACCTGAGATACGGTATATGTGACAGTACCTGAGATTTGGTATGCAATAGTAACTGATATAAGGTAATGTAATAGTACTCGAGATAGTTACATGGCAATATCTCAGATAAGGTAAGTGGGTATAATTTACAGAGACTGGAGATATAGAAACATGAGATTATGGTTATATATGTGACAGTATCTGCTATAAGGTTATCTGACAGTACCTGAGATAAGATTACCCATTTGACAGAACATGACCTGAAATTTGGCTTGGGAAAAATATATTTTAATTTGTCTCGGAAAATATTAAGAAATCCATTCACAGAATATGACAAGGTTATATGGTAGATTCTTGCACAACGGAGAGGAGAGACGGTAGCTTCTTGCACAACGGAGACGAGAGACGATAGCTTCTTGCACAACGGAGACGAGATGGTAGATTCTTGCACAATGGAGACGAGAGACGGTAGATTCTGCTGGTGATGAATCATGGAAGGAGTTCGTTGGAGGTAACAAGCTATGATGGAGTGAACGGCTTCTTTACCTTGAATATGTTGTCTGCTTATTTTAATATACGTTCACGTGTCACGTGTCAATCTGTGTTCCCACGCTCAGGTGTCCTTCCCATTACATTGACCTCACCAAGGGTCACGAAATCTGGATAGTTTTATTAAGCATCCAATCGGGTTCACTTCGTTAGCTATATGTCACGTGTCGCAAATTATGCGTGAAAGACAGTTTCACAATGAATACTCTGTTTAATATTAATCCTAATATAGGGTGTGTTTGTATGTGATGACTAATGAGAACGGCTAGGACCGATGTATTAGTATATTAGGACCGATTTATTAGTATGTTTAAATGATAACCAATGCTAAAATTTCTAATGAATAAGAAGACTTCATCAGACATTGGATGTCAAAGTTTTCAATTCTATTTTAATTTTAATTTCAAAATGACAAAATAATGAATACTGAATATTTGTGTGATGTAATATTGTTACTACCTAAATTAATTATTCTTCACAAATAAACTAAAATAAACATGCAAACTACATAGTCTTAGCTGTATTACTTTTCTCCCTTCATTGAATACTTCCCATGGAGTTGATCCATGGTTTGGGTTAATAGTGTAGCACTATGAGCATACTTTAAACTATGGATTTGGCACATAATAAATATACACATTATTATTATTGTTATTATTATTATTTATTTTTTTTAATTATTTTTTTACATCTCGATGTTGGGAGAGAATTGTCAATTGATTATTTTCATCAATGTTTTCTTTTCCATAATTAAACTGTGTCTCATTAATCTAACACTAAATACATTCATTTGCCATCTCCCCAAGTCTCTCTGTCATGACATATGCCCATCAGCATTCTAATTACAACTAAATATTACAATCAATATGTAATTTGACCCTATAAAATATACAAACTTTTGTTGCCAGATGCAAATTGAGTAATTTATTGGAATCAGAAAAAAGTTGGAGTAGATTCCTAGAATTGTAATTATCTCAATTTAACCTTTTATTTTAATTATTCTGGTTGGACAAGCGAACTGTTCGTCATTTCCTCTTGTATTGAATCTCAGAAATGAATTATGTAACATTATCCGATGTATATTGTTCATTCAGCAGTTAATTCTTATGATTTACACAAAATTTGTGGGGTTTTATTCAAGGATAATGACAGAGTCGCTGACATTGGGGTAATTTATTTCCTCACATAAATTAACTTTTATTATTAATTTGTAAATAACAAGAGTTTCCAGTCATAATGGAGACTGCCTAGTGGCTAATGAGTCTATTGTGTCTTACAGTTTCAGTTTTCATTGCAACACAAGACCTCCCAGATTCCTTACAGATTTGACCGAGATCATATAGCTAGTGTCTTCTGTAGGAACTGGCAGATCTAGAAATTTACTGCCTGCTTCAGAATGCAAACTTTGATCACAGTTAACCAAACCCATAATTATTAACTTGCTCCAATATTTTCTCAAGGTAACGTTAAACCTAGATAAAATTGATTCACAACATTAAACACAACACCTTTGTAAAAATAAAAAAATCACAATTAAAATATAATAGACCTTGACTTCCCAAAATATAAACATAATAAGTCAAAACTTACAGATGTTTAGGTCATAAAAATATTTCTAAAAAATAACCATTTTAAAGTGACACTTTTGTAACGTGAAATCATAAAATATAGTCTGTGTACACCAAAATTTAAAAGTGACACTTTTGCAATGTGAAATCATAAATATAGCCTGTACACCTGCACATGAATACATACATATATTGTTATACGTAAGTACGCACGTATATTGTTATACAAAGTAAACACAAGGATATGTCAGGGGATCATGTGCTAACATGGCAATCAAAGGGTTTATTCCTTTAAGTAATAATTTATCGTTGGCCTGCAAAGACAGTTAGCGAGAGGGGTAAAGAGTGGTTAAGCACTTCTTGGCGAGCGCTACAAGACAACTAGGGGAAATCCTCTGTAGGCGTTGGAAACGTCACACCTCTTAACCCGGATTGTCAGATAAGGAATATACAAGGGAAACAAAGAATCATCTTTTACAATGAACAAAAGTCCCAACATTTGTCCGAGATAAAACCTGAAATGGGTGGAGATGAGAATCTTATTTCGTTAAATGAGTAATTCCAGATTTTTAATGACCCGCCGTGACCTGTGATGATAACTTATATGGCAGGTTTATATTTGCTTGTCTTCTGGCTGTACAGGTGAGTGAAGGGGGTTGGGGG
>JAUTBV010104847.1:0-15210 GCA_032361325.1 Lepetodrilus fucensis | reverse complement strand
ATTCAGCGCTACAGATGTTGTGGGTTTCCTCCTGCCCTAAACTGACAAGTCGTGATATTAGTGAAAGATTCTAGAAATCGACTTTAAACCCCAATTTAAAATATATATATATATATATATAATACTGTAAATCATGAAATTAATGTAAGCAGAATATTAATGCGAAAAATGTGACTCGTTTTGTCACATTTAAGGTAATAACCGGGGAAAAACATGTATGGAGATATGACCATTCGCATTTTATTGGTGTCACATTTACGTCTAAAATCTAGAGGTTGCATTAAATTAGTGACACATTAATTTTGTGATTTACAGTTATTATTATTATTATTGGAATAATATAGCAGCAATCTAGAGAATATCACATCAGCAAGATGTGATTGACATTGATAGTCATACTGAAGATGACCACGGGGCCGAAACATTGAAATGTTATGGACAGCACAAACAATAATAATAATAATAATAATAATAATAATAATAATGTTTACATTTATATTGCACCAAATCCACACTCTATTGCACCTGTAGGTACAAGTAAATGATTTCAATACAATATGTATACACTATTTTCATTATTTAGGCTGTTTAAAGTTATTAGAATAACTGCCTGAGTCATTACCTGACATTTTGTAATGACTACACAGAAATCCCACATTGATTATAAATGCCAAGCTTTTCTTTGAAGTCTGAATCGCTATGCTGCCAGGGATACACTTACTCACAAAAAACAACATTCACAGGATGTCTACATGACTACTTCTGTCGCTCACCTGTGCTCAATGCCCACTGCTCACTGAAGACATCTGAAAGTCAATAATAACAACGTATTAGCAAAGAACTCCTCTGGAAGCAAAGACCTGTATGCACATGCATGACGTATCTCATTATTTACTACAGTACCTACTTAAAGAAATGTCTATTCTGTGGTTTGTATTCTATATGCTAACTCCCACTAGTGAGCATGTGATCAATTTGCAAATCTATCCGTCAATTTCTGTTATTTTGGGATATATTGATTCCTGCTATTATTGTCGTGTGACTGCCAGTAAAGATACTAGAAATTATAGATCTACGTTTCCCAATGATCAATATCTTTTGTGAAAGTTTATCATGCTGAATTACGTCTCACAGTGTTAATTGTTCAGCGGCAGGGGAAGTCTGTATTGATCTCAAGACACAGTTCCATGCAAAGTATGATTGTTCCAAGATATTTTCATTTTATGATTCAAATGAACTAAAATAAGGGGTATTCTTGTATCATATGGCACAGAAAAAGAGATAGTTAAAAAGAGATTAGTTCTGCAATAAACCTATTTGTGCCATGTTTAGCTCACCTAGCAGAATTCTTTCAAAAGGAAAATACATGCCCCTCCAAGATTTGGCCACTATAGCAGAACATTCCACAAAATTCTGACAAAATAATAGGTGATTTTTTTTTCTGACCTAGGCTTGTTCCTGAATTGCACTTTATTACTAAAAGACCATTTTTTTCACCAAGTTAATATTCCTGAATCGCTCGTTATTACTATTGTAACATTTGTTGATTCAACACCTCTGGAACAGGCCCTTTAATTTCTATACTGTTACAGAAGAACAGTGAAACAGGTGTTGGCTGTGAATTACTATTGCTACCAGGCATTGCTATTAAAGGCACACAGCTGGTTCAGAGGAACACTGATCATTAACGATCATAATCGCACTACTTGGCATTTCTGGCAAAACAACAGCAGTTATTAATAATATCAACACAACATGTTGTAGGGCACTTCTACTGAATGTATTTTTGTTCTGATGGTTATTATCTTTATTGATTCCTTCCGTACAGTCCATTTTCTGTCCATGAAGATTGAGTCATAGATCCAGAATTGATTGAGAATGTTTATATAGAGAGTGCATGACATTGAATTGAAAGGTCTATTATTACCAGCTTCTGTTACGAGCCTTATGGGTTTGGATACCGTCCTGTAAACTGTCTAGATAATCAATGCAAAAGTTTAAATTCAGTGTAGTTTCCTGGCTTTTGTCTACTTGGTAATGCACATTCTCTCACAGCCTCATGAATACACATACATTGCTTCCTGAAAGATTGATATAGAATGACATTGTACATTGAACATATTGAGACTGGGAGATTGCCAACTACTTCCTTCCAAACATCGTCGCAAATGGGTGAAAAATTCCCGCAGCAACGTTAAAGTCCATATTCACTCTTTCCAAACAGTTTATGGCGATAACAATTCAAGGGGACGGTTATTAAGTTAATGACCACACTTAATCTAGTAACAGTATCCATTCTTTGATCTACAGTTGGATGTTTACATTTATCATCTAAACAAAAACATCTCTCACTGGAATCGGTCTCTCTGTACATGGAAAGAAAATAATTTTCCAAAACTTACCTTTGTATAATTGACGATCAACAGATGCCTGTGTTTCTATGTTAACATGGCAGTATCTCTCCCCGAGTTTCCTTTGAATCCTAAATTATTGCCTAGTGTTTTGGAAAGCTAGTCAAAAGAGGTCACGACAAGAAGGCATCCATAACAACGATTAACAACCCTACATCTCTTTCCCCAAGGTCGGGGCTGTATCATCAATCCATGTCTGCCTGTGTGTCTCACGCAGACCCAATCAATAATTCACTGGAATGGAACATATAAACACGACCCGGTTCTGCATCTCTTGATGAACAATACTCCATAAATAACTCTAACATCATCCTGTATCCTCATGTATCCTTACTGTCTTTCTGCTTGTATTAGAAGGTAAGGTTATGGATCATCATCATCATCATCATCACCATCACACTGGAGCTGTAGCTGGTGTGATATGCTTGTCTTCCTGCTTAACAGTGGTAATAACTGCTGCCACTTTCCATTGACACGTCTCAAGCTGTGGTGAAGCACTTGACAGGAACTCCTCCTTCACTTGCTGCCTCAGCTTCACTTCACGCTGCACTGCTCTGCCACGCTTCTTCTCCCCCTGCTCGGATAATCAATACCACGAACAGCTTACGAGGGGGGACCATTGCTCGTTTTTCTACTTCTTGAGTGTCTCCTGCATCATTGGGGATGATGACATTAGTTCTGATCGAAATCCCAGTCTTTGTTATGTAATTTATGGTTTTGCATACAGCGGGGACCTTTGCTCATTTTTCTATTTCTTATACAAGTCCTGTAGTATTGGATAGCATTTGTTCTGATAGAAATTACCATTGCTTGGTGTTTTTTTTACTTCTTGCAAAAGTCCTGAATCATTGTATAACATTAGTTCCAGGGATGGAAATTAACACCAGTCCTCTAGCAGGGCCATTTCTCACAATGCTAAAGGTATCCTGAGGACTAGTAGAAATTCATAACATTTGTTATTTGTATCACTATTCGGGCTAGTATGTTTTAAAGTTAGTTTCAATTGCTGTAGTTCTGATCGAAATCCCAGTCTTTTGTTATGTAATTTATGGTTTGGTGTAGCACCAGTAACCAGATAGAGGAAGTTACTGTAAGGACATGGTATTGATGGTTACTGCTTATGTAGGAAATGCGCGGTCATGTTTTGTTGAGTTGCATGTATGGAGTCCTGTGGGATCGATGAGCTTGAATAGAAGTTAGTTGTTGACATAGAATTGCATTGATTAAAACTTTGAGGGGTTTCCAAGGCCACTGGGGGAGGTGGATGTGGGTAATAGATTGGGTAGTAACATAAAAACGTAGATATACAGATTAATGTGATTTCATTGCCCAAAAATTACACATAATGTGGTATAAGAACATTTTAATTTAAAAACATTTTTTCAATGAAATTAATTTTATTTATAGAGAAAGAAAAAAAGGAATTAAAATGTTGCATTAACCTGCTCCCTGTTGGATTAGGCACAACCACTGTTCTTTAGGGCATATATGGTTGCCTCCAGCATGGAGAGCGTTAATGGGACCAAATACAAAAACAACAGTGTATGCATTTTCACCATTTAGTGTCACTTTTGAAAATACTTACAACGCAATGAACATAATCACCCTACTGGTACTATGCTGGTATATCAATACAGTTGAAGGCTGCCAGACATTGGAAATACTCGCGAGGCGGATATTACCCCAGTAACTGAGTGAGAAGCCAGACATTGAACAATCTTACCAGGGCGATTACGTTCCCTCAGTTGGAAGCCAGCCATTCAACAAGTGAGATCAGTGGATGCTGCATGTAACACCCACTACTACCGAGTTCACAGTCAGAATTACCGCCTTGTTTAGTGGATATACCAAACCCCATACCTTCCTTCTAATTATAGTCACTCTCTGCAGATTGGTGTATCTCTATCTCTCTGTGCATTGTTCCAACACATTTCTGTTTAACCACAGCTGTGGGTGATTGGTATGTGGTTAAATAACCCATGTTTAACTATCTTCTCAGATGACAGACAGTTCATGGATCATGTCTTTCACTGTGGGGTTGTAATTACCAGGGTTATATGGTATTCGCATCTACGAATCCAGACTTTTTGGCTTTGTCTTCAGACCGATGATGTAGTCAACATGTCGTACAAATTGATGACTTTCCGAAGAGCCATTTTTCGAGACAATTCCGTCCTTTTGTCTATTTGTTATGGGCTGTGTTTCTAGGCTAGTCCGTTCTCTTGTCTATTTGTTATATAGACCCAGGGCAGGGTCATGTCTTGATAGAAGTATTTTCCTAGGAGTCTGGCAAATCTGGTCGTGTGATTGATGGCAGAAGAAATGGGTCCAGCAAATTTCTAATCAATTTGTGCCACGAGGTGGGGTTACTTTTCAGAACATGCAGGCTAGAGTTTGATACGCCAGTACCAGTGATACATCAAATACTGTAGTTACTACACTCACATACTCAGCCAGAATTAGTAAAACCACATTATTGACTTATGGTGCTTGGTTGCAGGTCCACAATGGGAAAACATGATGTCTGCTCTTTCTGACTGTGTCATACTGACATACATGTACATATGTATGCTGATATGCTAGATTTAATGGGAAACATTTGAAAAATTAGACTTGCATTGCAATATGAGATTATTTTTATAAATGCTGATTCAGAGTCTATGTGAGAATTGTGTAGATATTTGAGAATCTAGGTAGAAGCATTAGACTGCACACGACTGTGTCCATGACATAAATATAATATCTAGACATTAAGAATAAAATATATCGATAAAATATCTACGTATGATATGATAGTATGCAAATTCAACACTAAGAAGATGAACCTATTTATGATATACTAATATTTGTATTAATTTTTTCTTTGAAAGTGTCGTCACAAATGGGTGAAAGATTCCTGCAGCGACATTAAACTCCATATTCACTCACTCACTCACTCTTTGAAAGTGACAAGTGGTATGTGGTTTATGATACTTATTATTTTAAACCTATTTATGCAAGTTTGTTTTAGTATGCTTGTATTAATTATTAAGCTTGTATTAATTATTGATTATTACAAGATTTGGTTATGATGGATAGCCCAAAATGCTAAATGTCCAATTGATTATCAATAATGAATAGACAGTGTATAAATGACTAGCCTTGCTAAGATAGTAGGATTGACCTCCAATGGAATTTAAATAGCAACCGCAGTATAATGTCAAGCATACACATCAAAAGATAAATTATTCAGTACCGAATATTGTAGGATGTTTCTTAGACTGTGACCTATATTTTCTTTTTGTTTTAAGTCTATGAGAAATCTGTTGTTACAAATGGGTTACATGTATTGGAGAAAATTGAAGCCTTGATAAATCGCAGATACTTATTAACAAATCTATTATTATAATTCCGTACAGAAATCTAGAAAAACATTACCTTGACATCAGTGAGATTTTCAAGTGTCACTTACATCTCACGAACGTAGTCGAAACATTACCAACCATCAGAAAACAGTTACAGTATGTGTAAAAGTGTTACTCAATGTACCTATTAACAACCATCAGAAAACAGTTAAAACATGTGTAAAAGTATTACTCAATGTACCTATTAACAACCATCAGAAAACAGCTAAAACATGTGTAAAAGTATTACTCACTCAATCTGTCTATAGGTAGTAGGTATCAGTAAAGCCTTAGCAAAAAGCAATTGCTCAACCAATCCCTCAGACAATGGGTCATCACCAATGACTTTCAGATGCAGTGCAGTGCTAGTGAGAGACTGTTATGACAGTGTGCCTCTGAGATACTGTTATGACAGTGTGCTATGCACGAACTCTGTTTCACCTGTGGCTGGTTTCAACCGGAGGTTATGTGCACACAAGTGTTTGTAGTAAAAGCCTGTCTGAGCCAGGTAAAGATTAGGCAAGGGCAGTATGTACCGTACCTGGGGGCTGTAGGAGGCGGACATCCACATGTAGGTCACACTACAACTGTGGTGTAGTCAGTGTAGATCACTCTTCTTAACATATGGGAATGTCTCCGCAATATGCTTGAAAGTTCAGATTCACGAGTGTGATCATGAGTGACGTTATAAATCTTATTTATATAAATAATTCATTCATTGAAGTATTGCAGCTAATTGCCTTTATCTTCTTTTCTTTTTATTATAAAGGTTTCTGCTATGACATTAATGATTAATTCATAAATTTATTGCTGTAATATTATCTAGAAAATTGTTTGAAAATTAGTTGGGAGGTTTATATTTGTCATAATATATTGTAGAAAATGGTTCTATTTATTAATTCATAGTTTAATTTTCATAGAAATATAACTACAGTGTACATCTATGTGTCATGGCTATTGTGTAACAGCTTGGATACTATTGCCATTACTATCACTGGGTCAGGATAGGAGTTGGGTACTGTAACAGTATCCCTGGGTGATGCGCCTCGCTGCATACAATTATAAAGTAGCCTACATATATATTTATGAATATTTTATGTAGACTGTAATATTATTGTAAGTACCTACCAGCCTATGGTGTACACACATTTATAGCAGAGTCTTCCTAAGATTAACATTAGTAAATTATATTCATGAACAATCCTACATATACATACTGTAAATATAGACATTTATGCCTCCACACTTCACACTACAATATAGAAAGAAAGCTGCCATTTCTTGTTGATAATCGTCGCAAATGGGTGAAAAATTCCCGCAGCGACGTTAAACTCCATATTCACTCTTGTTGATAAAACTTGCATACCTATAAACTGTTTCTATGTACACACCTTTCCTGGCCTTGGTCATAAATTAACAAATGTGTTCAGTTTTGTTGCTTGTTTCCGGGCAGATTAATCATTATGTCTGCCATATGGAGTCAAGATAGTATCAGGTTTGAAACCATCCATTCAGCCTTCACTATCTTCACTGCTCTGGTATATATGTGTACATGATGTTTGGTTGTCTCCCTTGGTCGATAAATGAGCCAGCTGTAGACTTATCAAGTATAGCTTTCTGTACAACTATAGGTTTGCCTCCTACCTAATACACATCATTGTGGGCGGAAACATGGAGTACCTTGGGAAATTGTGTTAAAATTATATTTTGTGATGAAAATGTTAATTATTATGTTTTAAGCCTACATATAGAATAAGATAAATTGTTTTATGACATCTGAATTATTAACATTGACTGTTGACATTTGTATGAAAAATTACAAATTGAATTATTAAAATTGTGTTCCAAGTAGAATAGCCACCATCTAAATCATGTACATGTATATGACACTAATCAATGATTACATACATGTATATACTTTATCATTGTATATAATTACAGTCGATTGTCAGGTATACCTACATGCCAAGACATAAAACAATAATTCACTCACTTACATGTATGCATCACTTAGATATATACTAGTAAGCCCTGCACATTCTATGGACACATAAAAACTCAAGAAGATTTTGACACAATACCTTTCATTTCCAAAGCACTGCCACTGTACACTGTAGTTCTGTAAGCTACTAGCAATGTCAACAACGTATTCCATTCTGCTGACATTGCCCCACCGAGTGGCTATTGGAATTCCTTTGGTATTGGTGTATGTGGGTCATAGGCCAAGTTATTACCACCGTCCCATATAGACCTGTGTGTAAGACCACTCATGGATCCTACTGTATGGTCCTTCACCATGAACAGGTTGCCCATATTATTGCTGAATTTCTTTCACTATCAACATGATATGTTCTTTTTATGTCATGAAAGTATTCATCGTTTTTATTACTTATGAGGTACATGTACGTACGTACCTGGTAGACATTCTGAAGTTGGCACTGATATGTGTGTCATGTAATGATCATAAATCTACCAGTGATATCTCTCTGAATTTGAAGATAGCATTATTGTACCATGTATCGTGTGTATTACATTTCTAACATTGTATCATCTGTATTGGAGATGCAAATCTTGTAGCAATATATTATAGTTTACCACTGTTTAACTACATTGCACCAAGGTATACTGTCACCTTTGTTTTGATATGCTGTCATCTTTGTATTGGTATACTGTTACATTTGTATTGGTATACTATCACCTTTGCATTGCAGTATGAACAATTGTTGAGGATAACAGTTTGCCATTATGTTAAATGTCTAACCTTGCTTATCTTGTATTGCAGATCTATATATATTTTGTAGCAATGGTTTAGCACTGTTTAATACACATTGATTGCACCATGGTATACACTGTCACCCTTATAATTGCAGGATGAGAAGGGCAACAGGTTCTACCCAGGAGAGAATCATCATGAACAGACCTTCGCCTATCTCATTGTGGACCCACTGAAGAGACATGTCATAGTGTTCTATCACAAGTTTGGGGCCAGTGCCTATTGAAGCAACTCAGCAGGCAGCTACCTTCAGATTACGCAACCAGGGACCTGCATGGTCTCCTACACAACATTGCCAATGGTTATGCAATTTGTTTGTGAATAACACCCAGCATATTTGCATCAGAAAGAATTGAGAAGATGTGGCTTGGAGTAGAAATAACTGAGAATGTTATTGTCTCTTATACAACTTTGCTAATAGTCATGCAATTTGTTAATATTATGCCCAACATATTTGCAGCAGAAATAACTTTGAGATGATGTGGTTTCTTATGCAAGTTTCCCAATAGTCATGCAATATTCTGTGAAGATAATGCCCTGCATATATATGTGGCATAGTCTACAGCAGGAAGAACTTCATGAAGATGTCTTCCAGATGCAAGTGTTCCCATTGGCATTACCAGAGGTGTCAGATCAGTGACAATACTGACCCAGGTCATCAAGATGTGTCTGTTAGTTGCCACCAGATAGCACTGAACGTTCCTAGTTATCTATCACTTCACTTCTCTTTATTGCCAACCCCACCAATCTTTTCCTGTTGATCACCCTTGGGAAATCTTGGACAACCTTCTGTCTGAACAAACATTCCTTGATTGTCTGTATGTATATAATACTAGTTCTTGCAGGCATTGTGTTCTTAAGTTAAGGTCCACGATCAATTTGGTATTGGAGGGATGGATCTCCGTATTGATGCTTTTCCATTATTGACTCTGCATTTTCACTTGAGAAAAGTTGTTTCCATTAACTTTGTCAGAATAGAATGGGCGGAAGCTAGTGTATGCTCTCTTTATGATACTGTTGAGGTTATTGAATGGTGCCTGTGTAGTAACAACACACAGATAGTATCTGGGGACTCTGGGTATCAGATTCTGTCTTACCAGGGCTGTGTTCAGGCTGCAATACTTTTCACTACAAAGTGCTACATAGCGCTACGGTAGACGTTCAGATAACACATGATAGTACTACATAGCGATTCGGCCTTTGAGCCTGTAGTGATTTGTAGGAAATAGTAGAAAAACCCAAAGCATGGAGGGAATTCACTGCACACATGCGCAAACCTAGGTCCTGCTATTTACCTATGAAATCATTTAGTCAGCCACTACTGTGTAGAAAGACAGCATTGTAGTGTAGAGATAAGTATTGCAGTCTGAACGCAGCCCAGCTTACCTACAGTGCTTCAATCTGACAGTGAAAGAGACATATTTATAACATGGAGATTACTGTCATAGCTTTGCCATTCCAGCTGTAGTATGGATAGTCTGGTGTGTAACAGTTGCCAAAGGATAGAACACTTTACTTGTTTTATGTAGGCATGTTTATGTCTCCACTGATAGTAGTCCTATCATTATTTTGTACATTAACATTCTTAATTGAAATAGTTATGCATTTAACATGTTTAAATTATATGTGAAATACCATTGTTTACAGAAAGGCAACTAGATTATCCAAACTTATATGCAAATTTCAGCCAGTATATTGATGAAATATTGGTCAAATATTGTGATAGTGTTGAACTCTACAACATATGTATATAAATGTTCTGTTTGTGAACATGTGTTGTGTTTGTGTGAATATTCTATTTGTTTCTGAAAAGTTGAAATATATTTTATAGTAAATTTTGAAATATCATACAGATTTGTTTTGTGAATAGTCCATGTTCAATAGGTTGAAAGATGATGAAAATATTAATGTCAATACTCAATCCTCCCCTGAAGATATGGACTAGGAGGAACAACAATCAAGAATTTCACTACTAGACTGCTGCTCAATAATCTCTGATCACTGACATAATGTTACATCACAATGTTTATTTAACACACAAACAACAGGCTGAAAGTTTGACAAATGGAAGGATGGCATAAACACTCCAAATATCTACAAAGAAATCCATTACAATTGTACTAATTCATAGTCTTTTACAGCTATCATTGTAATCAGACTGTGGTGGAAGTTCTAAGTATTCTAGCTACCAGCTATTGCTACTTCCTATAATAAAGTTAATTCACTAATTATATAATAAAATTAATCCACAAATGATACAATAAAATTAATCAACTATTAAATTCTATACCAAAATTAATGCACTAAGTTAACTGTACACATCTAGTAAAACTGTGGTAATGTAAAACTATGAACATTTGGATTAAAAAAGCACATGATTTGGGACACAGACAATCCATCTTTACACCAGGCAACTATCCATGAATTGACTAGTTTTATAACAGTTGCATCAATAAATCTGTTTGTTGTGAATAATGAACACTGAGATCATTGATAATGTGTATGATTTCTTATCCCCCAAGTGTGCACATGTACACAATTTAGATCTAACTAATATGTACAAACCTCCTTGACGGTTTCTGTAGCACAGTTACTTATTCCAAGAATTGTCTAAAACTAAATATTTTTAATCAGAGTTGAGTATTACGTATTACACAGCCATTTTTGTATACACAATTAACATCTTACTGTACTTGGTAAACCTTTACTTGCCTTGCTGAAACAAGTTAATATGTACACTGTAATTACACATGTGTCTGCAACCCTTGTATAGCATGTATACAGATTGTAAAGGGTTACAAAATATGTAATGACTGACAGCATTTTATATTTAATCAAACACTTTTTCAGGTGTTATTGCACGTTTCCATGTTCCAACATACCAAATAAAACATGTTATAGTTGCGTCAGTGCAAGTGCCAATGTGAATTTACTCAACAATACATGTCAAAGTTATTTAGCCAGACGCACTTCATTGCAAAGTCATTGTTCAGACTGAACTTGATATACTTTCCCAAAAATATTGAACAGAAGCAATTAATATGAATATCCAATGGGAATAACATACACAGACAGACACAAGGCAAAATAATAGTTCATTATAAATATCCTTGATACATGCAGTGGTTGACACGACACGTGGATTAATGGAATTTTAAACAAAGTTACAGTCACCAACTGAGGCAAAACATAAAATAACGAACAAATCCGAATGTTTGAGAGTATAGCAGGATATGGCGGTGAGACAAGGTAATGTTCTCTTTCCTTATTTCTTCATAACAATGTCGCCATCAAGATCCACGCCAAGAACCAGCTTTCCTTCGTCGTTGATCTTGAGTTCCACAGTCCCGATGTCCTTGAGAGGGTCGTGTCCCTCCTTGCAGCCCTCAATGATGACGGCTTTAGGGTCCCCGTCCTCTTCCTGGATCAAGTAGCGGAAGCTGCCCTTGGGCTCCTCTTTGTGCTGCCTCATCACCCTGAAGTCCTTGAAGCCTGGAACATATCGGGGGATGTTTATATTCACAGCAACAAAAAAAACACGTTAGGGAAACCTCATCCTCAAATTTTGACTACATTTAACCTTCGTTAAATATTTGACGGATGCTTAAGTGTCGTCATAATGGCCTGTGTTTCGAGGATGGGAACCAAAAGTCATGTGCTTTAAAATAAACCAGGACACCTCATTTTCTTTGCTGTGATTTTCATTTAATTTTGTGTAGTGTGAGTGACCAACCTATAGACACTCTGGCGATGTGTCTATGATATGACATGCTTAATCAACTGCGGTAATACAGTATCAGTGAATGCTGTTTGTATAACATGCTAATTATGGAATATTAATGTCGCAGTTAACAAGAATATCCCACTCAGACACAGTATAGGTGACTCTGAGGGACCACCCGTTGACGTAAACTTCCCTTTATGCTGAGCGCCAAGCAGGGTGACATCAACTACCATTTTTGTTTTCTTTAGGTATGACGCGACCGATAAGCAAACTGGGTTTGCCAAATCGACCTTCCGCAATCCGTGGCAGGCGCTCGAAGGTTTACGCCACGGAATCTGTGTTCGTGACACGAGTAGAATGGTATAGAATGTATAGCACCTGTAATGTATATGGGGTAGGTCAGGTTATTTGAATATTCCCGCCTAACAAGTTATAATTTCTAAATGTTTTCTGCAATGTGTTGCCTTTTTATCAAGACATCTTGGAACATATTGAACCCACTTTTACATGCTCATGAGAGCATATATTCTGTTGCATCTACAATAAGTTTAGGCCTAAGCAAAACATTGAAAGTTCGAATAACTAGATGTCATGCCTTAAATATATCGATCATTAAAACATGCTGTTTGTTCATATGCCCATTTAATGCCATTTGGCAAAGATGCCACATGCAAACCTTGCCCCCAGTATAGTATAGTCCCTTATGTTGGTGCAGTTTAGGTAATAATTGAATGAAGCATATCATCATATCTAGATTTCCTAAACGCAATAATTATGTGTTTTATAATGTTTGTTAAATTTAATGAAAGCAACTATTGGCCATGACAGTCACTGTTTACCATTGGGTGTGGACATAGAGATTATATTAAGAATGTTGACATACTTGAAACCATCCTCTAAAACCAAACTAAATGTATTTTATAAATGTACATTTGTCATATTATACGACCATTAATTGTATGAAGCGTTCGTAAAATACTCGTAGTAATTGTTATATCATATGAAGCATTCGTAAAATAATTGTACTCCTTGTACATACCCGTCATTACTAGTATATGAAGCGTTCGTAAAATACATTCATATTGCAATGATTGAAACTAAAAATGGTCTGCTTAACCTTTCCCCGTAATATTACTACTGAACAAAACCTTTGATTGTATACAATGCTTGGTTTATCTTCACATATTATGGTGTGTGGTAATAATCATGTATGTCGGTTTGTTCTAGACAGCCATAACACCCAGTCTGTCCGTGTGTTCCCGTGTACGCTGGCGATACATTACCATCATCAATACGTCTGGAAATTATTATGAAGTCACAACACAGTCAACGCATTTTGGATAAGTTTCACTTTATTGAAAAATATAATAAAATAACATGACTACCGGTAATTAGGCTGCAACTCTAGATTCGTAAGTAAACACACCAAATTTCAAATAGAAAAACGTTTAGTACAAAATGTGATAGAACAGGGTGTAGTTTTAATTGCTTCAATGTTTTGCATGGGTGATTGCTCTACTGGAGAAAAGTGATTAGTCGGTTGGATCTAAGGTGGTCGGTGGAGGAGACGGTTGATGGGTAGGGAGGTGGGGTAGCTGCATAGGTGGGGTAGGTTCCGGGGATGGCTGGGCAGGTCACAAATAATTATTATGGCAACAATCCACGAATTAAATTTCTAAATGATACTTTCAAACATAATATATGTCAATATATTGTGATACGCAACTATCATGTTCATGTAGTGACTTATCATACTATCAGAAAGTTAAATGTCGTGCATGTTTACATTTATTCTTAACTAAAGGTACAGAACAATGTAAAAATAAATATAATACCGTATTAGCAATCAGAAATTATGGGATTTCAGTTGTAGCTTTGTTCATTAGATACAAAAAGTAAATTATTAAAATTAATGGAATAAAGTATTAGATCAATGAAACTGAGGATTGCAGGAACAGCTGTATTCACTGGGAAAACACGTAAATATGCACATACATTTGTCTACGCTGCATGTATCACATCAGCTCTTCATAGTCCCCGCGAAATCGAAATGTTCTAGAGTGGCTTTTTGTATTGTGTGCTTGATTATATTACTATTTCAAACTCCTGCAGTGTCTTCAACGTATTTACATAGGCTATGTAATTAACGTACTGAAGAGTAGGTGTTGAATTGACGCTGTCATGAGAGTTTGCATATAATTTATATACCATAATCCGAAATCTTTCTGAAAAGTACCATCGCTAAATTGATACATTCCCATCAAAGCAAACCTTCGTATATAAATGTACCAACAATACCGACATAAATTACAAGCAATGCATGATGGGTATGAGTGAAGTTTCCGGTGGCTCCATCTACTTCCGGAGCACGATGTCTCCGTCGAGATCCACTCCCACCACGTCCGACCCGTCCAGTTTGAGCTCCGCTGTCCCGATGTCCTTGAGAGGGTCCATGCCTATCTTGCAATCCTTGACGAAGACCGCCCTGGGGTCATCGTCCTCTTTCTGTATCAAGTATCGGAAGGTTCCATACGGGTCCTCTTTGTGTTGCCGCATCACTTGAAACTCCTTGAAGCCTGTAATACAGGAGGAATTGGTCAATGGGTGAATTGTAATTCAAAGAGTATACACATGGCACAATTTTAAAGAATGGGTTCTTGAGAAAAAAAAATTTTACTTTTATCATTTTAAAATAAAATTTAATTTACACATATTTACTAATATTTTAAATCAAAATTTAATTTGCCGATTTTCCTCATTAAGTTGCCGAAGCATGGATCCATCTTTTTAATTAATTGTACGGATATGTCTATATATAGAAATAGTATTTACGTATTTAAAAGCATAATATCACAGTTGATAAACATGTATAATCGGACAAACGAATTTCGATCTGAGACTAATTACGCTTGATTTATC
>JAUTBV010104846.1:0-31946 GCA_032361325.1 Lepetodrilus fucensis | reverse complement strand
TTGACAGCTCCTTGTTGGACATCCTGTACCAAAGCTTGCTCTTTGACAGCTCCTTGTTGGACATCCTGTACCAAAGCTTGCTCTTTGACAGCTCCTTGTTGGACATCCTGTACCAAAGCTTGCTCTTTGACAGCTCCTTGTTGGACATCCTGTACCAAAGCTTGCTCTTTGACAGCTCCTTGTTGGACATCCTGTACCAAAGCTTGCTCTTTGACAGCTCCTTGTTGGACATCCTGTACCAAAGCATTTCCTTTGAATAACAATGAGCAAGAACCCTGACTGCATGCTCGTCTACTGGTAGTACTACGGTCCAAGAGCAACGGTGTACATTGGCCATCTCGTTCTTCCTTCCATACTGAAACACCACATACATTTATAAACAGTGTGGTCTTCAATTGTCATATATAGTGTCGTTAATTCCCATTGTGTCTGGTACCGTATTATTATTCGTCATATTCTCTTATTTCTATAGGATGAACATTACTGGGCAATATCCTTACAGATATTCCGCCTATTGTATAAGTCATCTCTGGCTATATTTACCATATCGAAAACCGGACAATAAGATCAAATCTACTTAATTCGCTTTGTTTGTATCATTAGAGTAAGCTGATTTCTCTTGACAACTAATATCCCCCAAACCGTCAATAATTCCCCCAGTTGATATCACAGTATTTTCCTCCATTGTCTAACTGTCTTCATTGTTCCGGGATGGGACACATCAAAATGCCCAGGAAATCCGTCACGCACGTTCTGATCCATACTACAAATACAATCCCAGATTCGCTAATCGGATATTTTGATAAGAAGTCAATCAAAAGTCACTAAAAGCAAGTCCTCAGTTCACATCTGCTGCAGAGTCATTGACTATCGAAAGTCAGATGGAATAAAGACCCCCTGATGTGTGAGTGTGTGTATGAATGGCGGTGTGTCCAGTGGACGGTGCGGCCTTCGGTGTGGTCAGAGCACCGAGTGACCAGTGGCCAGTTGCCAGGAGACGCCGCGAATGTGACACGGAATGCATGAGAAACTGCATGTATATCAGCATGCTGTGAGAAAAACTCCTGAGAGACTGATCCCTGCATGGCTAGTCAACATATTTCTCTTATGGAGTCTTGTATCAGTTAATGTAACATACATATGTTCTGTCATCTGAATTACTAATTGATCTGACACAGATGTCCTAATTTAGTAATTAGTTGGTCGATTTGATTCCCAATGACGGCCTCCTGTGCCTTCAGTAATTATGGAGAACCGGAACCCTTGCGAACACGAGTACAAATGTGAATTTGACAATTATACTAGCATCAATGTATACCCAAAATGGCATATAACAAAGCACAAGTTTACTATCCATACATGACCTTATATGTGCACCACCTTTATCCAGACACACGAACCCATAGTCACAACATGCCTCTATCACCTCCATATGGTTGGCCCTACACACACACGAGTGTTCTCATGGTCCTATAGGCCTCCCCATTGCATGTATTCACCCCATCCCTTCTCAAAGCACTTAATTGTCATCTTTCTAGTGGCACACCTTAAGCTCCAGGTGCAACAATTCAAATTTGCCATATCAAATCCAAGCTGATTGTCCATCAAGGGTGACCAAATTTAATTAAGAAATTTGTCTTAGGGGAGCATATGGTAGCTTAATACCGTCTGCATTCAAAACACCTGTCTCAGGTGAGACCAAATCTGGTAAGATTGTCCAGGTAGAGATGCTGAACCGTCGGTGTCTGTTATCTTGCCGATGCGTCTGTCATCTTGCCAATGCCTCTGTCATCTTGCCAATGCGTCTGTCCTTTTGCCAGGACACCTGTCATATTGCCCCGGTAATACCTAGAAGCCAATCCTAAATAGTTGATATGCAATAACTGTCCGTACCGACAAAAGGCATTCAAATTGAATTAGAATTTAGTTCCTCGATAATCGTCACCAGCAATGTAGAAATGTCTCCCGATCGATCCGATTATTTTAAACTAGATGTGTCTGTCTGTTTCAAGGTACGCATGTGTAAATGACCCTATATGTGGATAACATTAAGAACAGATTGAACAATTTAATTTCCTACATCTAAACAGACGCGTTTATTGAATAGAGAGTCTGACTACTTCCTTTGTGTCGGTATTGATATACACGTGGCTATAAAATCCAAGTGTTTGCTTTAGAACTTAGAATTAGCTCATGTACGTTTACCAATCCATAGTTTGTGTTACGTTCATATTATATGTGTGCATGATAGGACCTTTGTTGAAATATAACGTTTTAGAACACCAACACAGTTCATAATCCTTGGAATTATTACCTATTGAATGGACAAGAGATATACCCACTTGGGAAAACATGGCTTCTTTAAAATGGCAAGACAGTCGGACGGATTTACATTTCAAATTATACATACAGCTGTATCTTGCATGTTGAAGTGGCATGCATGGTTGTGCTATTCAGTGTGCATTCCTATAGGAGGTTCCAGAACAACAATTTAATTTGTGATTGTCTGAGAGTAACTCATACTTCCATACGACAGATTAGGAATCCCGTATACCATATTATAATGCAAACTATACTTATCATATACAGAAAATCCGTAGCCTATTATTTTTATAATTGTGTTCATACTTGCAGGTGACCTATTAACTCCATATACAATTAATATGCATTTCTTGTTCTTTGATGTTTTGTTCATACTATTAATGCATGCTTCCTTGACTATATATCTCACGGTGTTTTATTTATTCCATAGGATGAAAAGCGGTCCTAGCTTTCACTCACATGGGATTTGGCGACATTTGACCTTTGCACTTTGAACCAGGTAAGATTACTTCCTTACTACGTCATCGCTTCTTCTTGACCACCGTGGAATTCTCTTCAATCAATGCCATCGACACAAAACACGTGACATGCACTGCCAACGGAACAATGATGGGTGGAGGGGGTGTATAACAGAAGTCTGTCGGGTGGTTATAGTAGCGGGTGGGATGGCAGTGGACTAAGGTATTCGTTCAGGATAAGATACGCTTGAATTGTAATTCGGCTGTGAACCTGTCTGATAAGACATTTGAATGGGAATTTGGTGGACTAAAACTCATTCAGATCCCAGAAATAGAATGGCATTATCACTATGTACATGTTTGATAAAAACGTAGCTATAATAAAACCTAGCATAGATTTAAAACCTTGAATATTAGGTACTAGTGTGTAGGAATAAAAGAACTCCGTAACGAATGTAATTACGGTAAATTCTTGCATGGGACGTTAATAAAGGGTGATGACTGCTAGTGGTAACACATTTAATACAATATTTCTGTCTGTCATATGAGCCATGCATAATAGGATAACGCTTTCATTGACAATGTCTTTCCAATATCTGTCTATACACTAGTGATACTTACTAACATCATATTGATTATAACACTAGCTCCTTTTAAGTTGGCTATTGAACAATTCGTTGGCCATCCACAACTGTCAATTGGCTTAATTTGCTTCTAAAGTTATTTCTGAAAAGAAATGTTAGCTGACTTAGTTGTGCTTTGAATTATTTAGACAGACACAGACAGACGCATACAGACACAGCCAGACAGACATATTTACTCTAAAAGAAACCCACCAACGATGGTACAAGAGATGTAACCTTATATTACCTAATACATAGCATAAACAGATCAAGATGACAGGGGGTATACTTTCGCATTGCCAGTTCGATAAGCATGTAACATATAGATGTAGATGCATATACCTCTGTGTGCATAGTGTATTAATAGTAGAGTCAGCAGCCGAGGAACATGTCAAAACATCCAACCAACAGACTCAGTAACCGACCTATCGTCATATACATAAAACAATATTATACGTGTCACCCATCTGCCATGTAATACCTATACTACTAAGCTGCCCCGCGGTCAGCGCAGAGATATTCTACTCAATCCTCTGCGACAGCCGGTTTAATGTCCATGAAACCTTCCAGTATATATAGGGTCTAACTGAAGTTCACGGAATATATAATTCCTTCCTTTAGAACGAGCAATTCATAAATTAAATAGATATGGTGATAAAGTAGCAGGTTGATCCCTTGCATGGCATTCATCTTGCTTATCCTGATGGCTTGATCGTAACAGATGTACCCGAACGTTAGGTAACCGGGTAGCAATATATCTGGGAAATGATTTAACGACCCTATTTTTCGCACCTGGTGGTCAAGCTATTGGTCAGTAATAGCCATGGTTATGCCATTCGGAACCACCCTGAAATAAACGCGAGTTCCTCCTTTCTAATCCAGCGTGGTCGGGGGTTAGGTAATGTCAATGAGGGTATCGACCCTCTTAACATGTCCCGCGTTCGAATCCACCCGGGCCCTCTCTAAAAGGGTCGAAATAAGGCGTTTTTACAGCGCGCACTTCGGGAGTATCTAATAAAGGGATAGATGATAATTTGGCCATTTCAGGGACATTAACTGAATACAACTTTCGCATGACTTCTTTTATTGTATCTTTGTGATCATATGTTTGCTTTCAATGGAGTCCCTGGTTGGGCGCCATTATCACTCGATCCCACGGGGAGCTTTTAATGCCGCTCCTAGAGTATGGTGCTGCTTTTATTTGGGTATTCCGAGTTTGGGGTGCAGCCAAGTGTGGCTAGAGTGGTCATTACCACGCTATGGTCAATATGTGTCCACACCAGTGAATGGCCGGCGTCTACTACACTGGACAGTGGCCATACCTCAGACAACAATTGAAATTGTATGGCTTCATATGCATTTCAAACAGTAAGGCGGATGAAAGTCGCGATAGGATGATTTCTGACAGAGATTATGTTTAGATGCTAGGTGAACATTTCTAACAATTACAGTCCAAAACAAATATCAATTTAGTTTTTTAAAGTTTAAATAATATTAACATGGAATTGGCATGGACTTGATGTAAATGCATGACATTGACATTATACAATAAACAAACATAAGTAGTTACACATTCTCTTAAATTTATATTGGCATCAAGTATATGGAAAAATGTATGCCACAGTTTCAATAATAATTTGATAATAATAAACTAATTTAGTATTGTGTCCCATGCAATTACATAGCTACAATACGAATATGCAACATATTTTAAACTGTTTATATCAACAATACTTACTTTTACTTCTCATTATCAGTTAATTTAATATGCAAACATCCAATGTCGTCCATCATTTCTGTCAATGAATAGTTATATTGCCGACAATGACTATAGCTAGTCAAGTACCAGCACTATCTAACGCAGTATAGTATACTGCTCACTCTCAGCGGGATGTGGACACAAATTACAGCAATGTACAGAATTAGTATTCCAGCCTATAGTAACTGCTACGACTGTTCTCGATCGACCTTTAGCCCCGCTCCACATGCAGACTGTCCCGATTGTACATCACGAATACTGCTGACCATAATAGCCCAGATTATCTGATGTGCTGATAGCAGAGCATGCTTTATTAGCGTCCTGTTTAGTCCATGTACATCTGGTATGTTTAGCATACAGGGTCGTGAACGTTTAGTGCACGGTGGATCGGTTAAGCAGCAAGTTTAATAACATGGTATTCGAAACACCTGGACTCTGCGAAATGGAGCCGGTCATCTCTGTCTTGTATCAACCAGCCATTCGCGAGGAAATCGTACCTGGAATCGTTGTAAACAGTCTCTAGTAGGTCTTCAGTCACGAAAATGCAGTGAAAGTACACGGTATTATCGCTAAACTCATGTATACATAAGGCAGGATATTCCAGTGAGGTAGCACCATTTGCTGGCGAAAATCTAATCTATGCAAGGCATGTACACACAAAGCCATGATACTGGTAAATAATCTGGGAAAACATTAATATGAATTAAACCAACCGAATCATATTACATTTTTATCATTGCCAATAATTATTATGGAATAATTAACCATTGCTTCATTAAAATAATAGTTAGTTTAAAAGTCCATACATTTTCTAATACTATTTAATGATGTTTCCTTTTAGACGACATGACGTGGTATTTTCTGTTCATCCCACGTTACATAATACAGCCAGTTTCCTATCATCTCTGCAGACCATTTCCTAGCGAAATTACAGACCCGCTACACAGAATTACAACTGAGAGTGTGTGCAACCTGTTATTTAGTTTGTGTCAAGTTAACTGATGTGAACATTACGCAAAATGAACAGTTTATATAATCACAGGGTTTGTCTGATATCGATTACTGGCCATTCTATGATCTGGTCCATTCCGGTATCTCATTGTATACGTCTTTAAAACTCGAATACGTAACCTTAACGATACCCGTGTTCATGTTATAAAATTACTGGTTTGGCCAAAATGTAATGTTGAATAATTGGATTCAGTGCATAAAGCATTTGAATTGATTTATTTTATGGGGTTTACTAGTTGTTTAATATCAGATGCTTTAATACATTGATTATTTTGAAAATAACACCAACGCACTTCAGTGCACAACCACAAGCGAATGAGCGTAGCGTATGCATGCTATAAAATGGAATGAGGTATATAATTCAAAGTATAGATAGTTGAGGCTAAGGTTAGGTGTGTCTGGTGAATTAAATTAGTTTCATACGTTTCTTTCAAACGAAAATGCTACATCAGGTACCGTATTGTTCGAAGATGCCTATGTACTTTTATCAGTTCATTTTACGTTCTTCTCATAATATGAGTTATAAACGAATCGTGTCGTGAAACATCTTAACTGACCCGGAATTATCGAAACACATTTGAGTTTGAGATTTATCCCATTGACTCAATGCTGTAGCTTGAGTAAAATCTCAAACCCATCTGAGATTTTACTCGTTACAGAACTGAGTCATTGGGGAGAAATCTCAGCTGAACAAAATCTCAAACATAAGTTGGTTTCGAGAAATTCGGGCCTGTTCATCATAGGTTAACTTTACAATTTAGTTTTTTTAGAGGACTTGTTCGTTGCGAATGGTGTGATGTGTGTCGACAATGCTCATTATCCTTATATATAGTACTACATGACGTGTGACTAACTCCCCTAGACATTACACTAAATCGTCTGTGTTGTATGAGCAACTTCTTTAGTCATACGTCCTTACTCGTGCCGGGGAAACCACCTAATGTATTGTGTCGACATAGGTTTTCTGGTCTCTCAAAGCTCCTGACATTTCTGACAGGCGCAGGTAATAGTTCTACCATCATGGTAATTATACAAATCTAAATTCAGTCGACCCTATATGAAATTCCCGCTATATAAATTACACCTATTGTTTTGTTCTAAATCGAGCATGTCTTGGAATTCGTATTTTAGAATGTCTAAATACTGACGTCTTATATTTCACATATTTAATTTAACTGTCAGAATCAGGAATAATTAAGAATCCAGTTTGATGTAATGCAAGAAAATAATGCTTAAAATGGACAATGGAGACAATAGGAGTTCAGGCATTGTTAATGGCATTACTTGAACTAAGAGGAATACGCGAGGCAAATTTGTCGAAATCGATTATGAACGAAGTCATCAGGACATCAGGGATACCATTATAGGGGGTCTCATTGAAACGATCAACAATTGGTAATCGTAGACAGAACATGTTCAAGAAGATGTCGGATGCCTTAGCCAATCTCTGACTTGACCAACTGGTGTTCAAGAGTACCTAGACACCCCCACCCCCTTACCCCCACCCCCGACCTCCACCCCTCACACACCTTCATCCCTCAACCCATGTCCTTCTCCTACCTGGAGATTCACCCCGAAGGCATCACCTCGCCCCCACACCTGCGGTACCCGTCCCCCACCCCCAGGTAAATTCACACCACGTGGTCAGGTCACGTGCTCATGTCACCGTGTCAACATTTGACCTCAGGTCAGATTGACCAGCCCTGATTGATGGCCAGAAATACAATTACTGTATTCAAACAAATTGGACACAACTGTAAAAACCAGCCTCGAAGATTTTAATGATCGGGTTGTAAATTGTTCCGGGTTTGAAGATGCTTGAGATCAGAGGTTACAAAGATCGTGTTTGGGCATCTGTTTGGTACGTTCTGGACACGTGACCTCGGGTCATAGTGCCCTCTGGAACCAGAGACCCGCTTCTGATGTGTTTATATGATTGGAGATGTCCGCGAAGCATTTGGCATTATTCATTTTGAAATTATACATTATCTGCATTGAATTATCATGATAGACTTTCAAACAGGTATTAGTTATTTGATTAATATATTAAATCTCTGAATATGTTGTTTCCAAATGCTTTGGAGATGCATGTATATCATGTTTTTTTAGTGTATTTTTTGTTGGTTTTGTATGCATATTACGGATTGTGTATTATTTACTTTATTCGTTAAATTAAGGGTCGGCAGATATTCTGTTAATTGGGCTTGATAAAGCTGGTGCCATTCTTCTCAATACACCGGAGCCCGTATATTTTGTTTTAACTTCTTTGTTGTTAAAATGAAATAGATATAAATTAAAATATGCAAAAACGTTATTGACCTTCATTTAATATTGGTCGGTGCATATTTTTAAAGGGAAATTCATGTTATCATTTTACAATGTGCAACATATAATACACATGTTTTCATTTAAAACAATTAAGAAACAAAGGTGTTCTTCATATCTATTATATCAATTCAGCATACCACTTAAGCATACATGCATTTCCTATCAAGCAAAGTTTATATATTTTATCTGGTTTTATATAGTTCTCGTAACTCGCAGTCCTGCGTTGCCTGTTTACCTTGGGTAGTTATAAAACTATCACGCTAGTGGGCTGACGTTTGTAAGCTTTTCACAGGGAACCCATAGCACTGACCAAGCTAAAACAAACAACAGCTTAATCTGTCAACAACAACCGGACTCGATCGCCAGATTAATTCCCCTGATACCTTAAATTCCTACAGATTTTCTTATTATCGAGCAATTGAGTGACAATATTATGGCGATAGGAGAACAACACTTTAGCTGTAGGCTATCGCTTGTCACAAGGTTGACTCTCGCGCTTATAGCTCCAACATTAGTGTCTCCGTTGTGCTTCAGTGGCTTATACCTGTATACTGTACGTATATCTGACAGGTTATGCATATGCAAATCGTGCTTAAGGAAACAGCTTCATCGCGGATTGATCTCTGGTGGGCTGTGGGAAGGTGGAGCCTAATATGCAAATGAGGCGCGAGATTACACGCGAGTGGTAGATGTTATTGCTTTATATTAGCGGCAATATTGATTCTGACGAGAGCATGTTTGCATTGTGCTCAGTGGCCTGTGTCTGCCAAGTTGAATTGCATGTCGTGGCTATTTCCTCGGGTCTCTTCCGTAACTCGGATCGTGGTTTTACTTGAAGGAGGTGAGAGATATATAGTTATGATATTTTGTAATTAATTTTGGAATTTATTTGTAATTGAATGTAACAAGAGAATCCATTTGAGAATAGTAGTATTAGATTAAGACATCTTGGAAATGTTATGTAGAATCTATAGTATTAGGTTTAATTATTTAGGCGATTTTTCTCTCGTTTTTCTTCTTCTCCTACTTCTCCTTTTGTATTTGTCTTCTTCTTATTTGTCTTCTTCTTCTTATTTTCTTCTTCCTCTTCATCATCTTCTGCTTATTTTTGGTACTAGTGGTAATAATTTTAGTAGCAACTAGTGGGTAATGATATGATCATGTCACCCACGTTATCGTAATAGCAACAGTCACAGAAGTAATTATTGGCATTAAGAATGCTCTGTACTGTATAACCAATGTACTCTTCCCCACAAAGAGTCATGTTGATTTTTCCAAAATAATAAAAGCAGTTTGTGTTCATTGATCAAACATTATATTATCAGTTATTCAAATGCAATTGAAGCCGATGGAATCATGTCCAGGACTTCACAATGATCGCTATTGTATCTGATTTTCTCCTTCAGTTATTCTTCTCAAATCTTCTCTATACGATTTTCAATACCCCGGAGTACGGGATATCCCCTCTATGAACCGTGAACTCCAATCTGTATCCCCTTCTTTACGCTACTCAGTGCGTGCTGATAGTCCGCCCAGTCCACCCGTGTTCGTGCTTCTCTCTGAATCCCTACCCCAACTGTCTACAGTACTCAGTTTTCGTGACCAGATCGTCCCGAGATGTGTTAGGGTCGAGTGTGGAATATAATACGAGAAATTCAAAATGTAAACGTTGCGAATGATGAATCGAAGTATGTCAACATGCCGTGGCTGAATAGTGTGCGTCAATCATAATCTGCAATGCACACATCATTGGTGACATGGACCATGTGGTGAATCATAGTGCTTGGCCTGAAATGTATACTCTGTGGTGATATTGATCATGTCAGTTCACCATCTTGTACTCACGTACATATATACCGTATACATCCAGAAGTATATTATCCATAGAATACTAGTATAGTGATTCTATTTAAAATACAAATTACTGGCATTCATGAAAGCTGTTAATCTAAATGGATAAAGCTCTAGGTCTTATTTGAAATAGTAATATTCACGCGATAGAGTATTGGCATGGAGACGGCTACTAATTACGTTAGACGTTTTCTTTTATTTGTTAATAGCCGTACTTATACACATTGTTTTTCACTGAAGGTAAATATGTATTAATCGGTGTTATATTTTTAGCCGCTGCACACTTGAAATTGATTCTCAAGCTGCATGCGGAAGAATACAAATTGGTTATCAAACTGCAAGCCAATGCATAATCGGTAGGATCTCAGTTTTGTTTTTCGTTTGATACAGACCACTTTAGACCGTTCTTACATGCAGATTACATCACAAAACTCGTGTTGCTGTGAATCTTCTCGAGTACTAGTACCTAGCCTTGCAGCGATATGGTGCGGGGGTGGGTAGGGGGGGTGTGGGTGGAGGGGGGGGGGTGTGTGTTCCGTACCCCTCGGGTCAATGTCGAGATGTTACTCGACCCTCGTACATGGGATTACCAATGTTCTCCTTTCTCTTGTATTTAGCCACCAATTGATTCATCGTGTCTTTTGATGCTGCAATGGTGATAGCGTATTACCCAACGTCAATGCGTCCTTTATGCAGGTGTAGATGCGCAGTGATAGAGCTGTAGGCGTATGTATGTTTTTTTAAAAATTATTTTCTGTAGTTCAGTTCTTGAAAGAGGTATCTGTTATTTTCCCTTTGCAGTCAGAAAGCTGTGAAGAAGCGTGCAGTTACTGTAACGTATATCTAAACTATTGGCATACGTTATTATCTTGATGATCCCCATTGACAATCTAGTATGAATAGTGTGTTGGATGATGGCGGAAGGTTTTATCGGCATGCATTGTTACGATGTAATGCGCATCATAAACATGCAGATGAGCATAAGTACTGCCTATCTCTCGGGTATATCTCATCCAAACGTGGCATCCAGACGGTTTAAGTGGTCAACACGCAATTATTTGATCAGCTCGTTCATTAAGGCGTCGCGTTATGCGTCTATCCGCGTGTCTGTCTGTTCGTCTCGACTTTGATCAGACCGAGTTCCAGACATCACGTGACTTGTCCAGGACGTAACGTGGCGTAAGGTTACACCTTCAGTTTGTCTGACCTATGTCCGGCATGCAGTCTGGAGGTCACGTGCTTGTCCAGCGCGGTCAGATGCGATAAGAGATGACCAAGGATTAGTTTTATCATGCATACATCAGTGAGAGCGACGAGAGCGGCGGACTCGGACATCGCTTCTCACGTTGGGACCTGCACGACGTCATATTTGTCACGGATTATACAAGAATGTGACGATTCTGACAGTCTGGATCCCGTTCTTGAAGAACAAAGTGTTCACATTAACGGACAGAGCGGTCACATTATGTTACATCTAGATGTATGTGCAATGGACTTGGATTAACAAGAGTCAAAAGGTGGGATATTGCACGTAAACCGTCATGTATTATCAAATATAGTATGGTACGTGTAATCAAGCAACTATAAGGTACATAATGGTATGTTGTGTTATCAAATATATAATGGTACCCAGCAATTGCTCCGAAACAATATGCTTACTATTGTGCATGTTCGTATTAGTGTTTTTGTAATATATCCGACCACTTGTTTATTACATATCTGCATACACACCAACCGAAATGCAAGCTTCTTCTCATGTCCCCATTACATTGAGTCGTGTGGGTTCCTTTTAAAACTGGCTTTATGCCGTGATTTAGTTGCAGTATCTTAGACATATTGTATTCATAATAGTTAGCCCAGACATATTTTCTCTTAAAAATTGAAACAATTCCAGAGCGAGAGAAAAAACGAATTCTGTGCTCGTTTCATGTTTGATGTCTTTGTGTTGATGTACGGATTTAGTAATATTTACATCACAAACCTTCACTCATATTCCGTTGGAATATGCACAATATTATATCCTTGATGCATCTTACACGTGAAACATGAGCGCAGCCAAAATTTAACAGTCAACCATTGTATGCACAAGCGCGTCATGTCTTTGGCTAGGATGTTTCTGAACGATTTTGACGACGTATAAAGATTTACCCGCTCTGTGAGCTGTCTAAGATCTTATATGCTTGATCTAAGAAAAACAAAAGACATTCTACGCCTATTTGACCACGGCACGTCTCTGACACATAGTGCATATTGGCACTTTGCCGGGGTTCAACCTCACCAGAGAAGGTAACGCTGGTGCATGAACAAAGACATAGTTGTCGGAACTAGGGGAGCGTTCCTGTCGGGTCTCACGCATACTGGGTTGGAGTTGGGGGACGTTCCTGTCGGGTCTCGAAGTCCCGAGGGTGGTACTATCAGGTTCTTCCTTGCTGGATGTGTTTTGTTTATACCAGACACATTGGCTGAGAAATAAAACGATGGCATGCACTTTTAATGCTCTATATCTCAACAAATAGGTGTGGAATATTTGTATTAATACCCAAGAGAGATTCTCTTTTTTCCCCGTGTTCTTGTTCTCTCAGAATATGAATGTATAGAATATGAAGAGGTCGTCTCACATACCCTATGCACATGAAGAAAAGTTCAGCCTTTCTGCGTATGTGTATCACATGTGGTGGATTAGATGTTTGTCCCATGTGAAATATTGTTATTCTAGAGATGTAGGAATACTTGGCATGTAGGACATATGCATACCTAGCATTGCACTTGATCTGGAACTAACTCGCAATGCTGGGCACTCGAGAACTAGGATGCATAACAATAACAACTAGAGATGTCGGTGCCGATAAAATAAATCAACAACTCGTATATCGTCAATAAGAAATAATAAATGCCGATGTGCAATACACGAACCGCTTGGCATTCTATCCGCACGTTCTAAATGTGGTCTGCGTATATCGTGTATATTAAGCAGATGCTCGGTTACTTCTGTATCGTGTTTCGTTGTAGAGGGAACTTCCACCTACCACGCACATATATTCCAATTGTTAAACACCTTTACAAACAAAAGAGACTCGTCATGGTTTCAAGATGCAGCCTCGCATCCGCATCTCCCATGGTGCCCTCTGTTTTGCATTTCCGGTAATAGTGTGTTTGGCCTGGAGATGAAAAACTTGTGTGAGATCTTCCGGTTTCGTGAAATTGGCATCGACTATAATAACTAGCGCTTAACTATTGAACAGTGCAAGTTATAATGTTCTCTTTTATATCAAGACAATGCATATAATATGCGTCGTGATTATAAATAGTCATTAAATAAAGCCCTCATATTACCAGGGACATCCTTGTTGTTTATCAGCTCTACAACGTTGCATCCAAAAGTACGCACGATATGCATACCCCATTAATCATTGTGATCCTGCCTAAGGATGCGATCCTAATTAACGCGTTATGTAGTCATTTTATTTCTGGCACAGTGCTATAATCTTTTGGCTGAGTATCCCCAAGTTGTCTGATTCCCTTGGTATTATCCAGTCCGTTCTCACCACCATCAGAATGAAAGAACCTAGTTAATGACTGCCAAACGGCATATCCTTCGATGCCCAGTGCTATATAAAACTGTTTTTTCTTTGTTGTTGCTCCGCTCCGCTGTGCGGGGTCAGAATGAACGGCATGTTGGAAACCGGCGCCAACACTTGTCAAAATACGAGGTCACTTCCAGCCAGTGCCATCGGGGTTGCTTGCCTTGTTCAGAGAGCATTCCACCTGAGCTACACACTCATTGGTGGTAGTACCGTTGTACGCTGACTTCTGACTAGTACAGGTGGCAATAGAGCGAAGATACATGCTCTCTGAGACCTGTGTGTAGACCAACAGTGCGTGTAGACGGAGTCTCGCGAAGGCCTATCTTAACGGTATATGATGGTTTATACGCCATCCAGTAGTGTCTTCATTGGATTTTCTTAACCAACGGCAACGTACGACCATTTAAACTCGTATATGTGGACATCCCATGTGCCTTTGCTTGTTTATATTTCTGGATCTAACATCGTGGATTACCAGTACCAGCGACCATTCGTATAACTCGTATGATAGCGGGTTATGTTCTCGCGAGTATGGACAAAGCATGTCTAATTCCTAGACAGCAATTGACATGTTGACAAGTTGTCCTTGCAATTTCTTGCTAATGTCTCACCGGTGGATTGCATTGGCCTATGAGAAGCGGCGGCCATGGATAGAACGGTCGATTCCATCATTTCGTAATGACATCAGAGAATAGGGCTGCTAAACGATTCGTGGTAAGTTAAGTATTAATAACAGATACAAAGATGGTGGTGCATATACGTATTAATGCTATATATATATATGTCTTCTTTGTTTTAAATGACTCACTACATTGCATCGATGCATAATTGCAAGATGCCAAGAATAGTACCAGATGCATATATTATACAGTAGTTCAATAATGGAAATAGTATATACAAGTATAGTAGTCATTAGTATAATATCTAGGCATTAATCGATTACACAAATTCCAAACTGGTACCATTACAATACCGTAATAGTACTGCATAGATACTAGTAGATACATTGATAGACCGTGTGCAATGTTTCAGTCATGTCATCCCTAAGATCTTCATGATTCTAGTATATGCTAATATTCCATTCCGTTTGGATGTTACTATATTTTAGTCTAGATAAACTTTGTTTTAAAGTATGACTATTATTCTAACCCCACTGTACCTCGTTGACAATGCTAAGTACCATTTACATCGAGTCTTGAGAACAGATTGGTGTATCGGCGTATGTTTATGATCTATAATAAATACCCTACAAAATTGGAGAAAATGGTTTGTACATGTGGACCGAATCTTTTGACCCGGGACTACAAAACAAGTGCAGTATGCTTTGAGTTTTGCCCCCGCTGAGGTATTTTTCAATTACTTCCCTCAATGACTGATGTCGCTGTGTATTTTGTGCTCGGTATATGTGATTTGGAACTGTTCTTGCATACCAGTACACCAGGAATTCCTTTGAGAACCTTTTCTAGCGTCTTTTGAGCACAGGCATCCCAGTAACGCAGTCACCATCGGGTCCTTTTACTTTCTGCTGTACTTTCCTCATTGCAATAACGTATGCGGCCTCGGAGCAGCAAACCATCTGGACAAATATGTCAACAGACCTATCCCAGTGCTTTCTGCATAACTAAATGCAACTAGTCTACCTTATCTACAATCAGAATCCGTCTCCGTTTCTTTTTTTAAAACCTCCAACACGTCAGGCACGCGCAGACTCCTTCATAATGTCACGTGATTTTGTTACAGGAATGTGTCACAGAATAGCTCTATATACCATGCACATGTATACCTGGTAGTTTTCGGTAGCTTCGTTAAGCACTACATGCGATGAATGGTGTTTGGGAACTTCTGGCGCTAAATGTCATCCCAGGTTAGGTTTTATGTGCACGTAAGCTTATGTAGACCAGCTGTTGTCTGCTACGGTACTGTCTGAAGAATAATATGTATAGAACCTTGACACGTGCATATCATTGTAGTCTTGTCTATGCATTAAATAATCGCATGTTAGGTTATATTACCCGAACATATACGTAGTATTAAAAGTCCACACATATACTAAATGTAGTATATGAGAAATATATTGCTATGTGCTGAAAGAGATAAGATATATTATTGGTTGAACTGTGATGTTTATGAGTAGTAATGTAATAATATAATTATCATTTCTCGAGATACATCAATACCCAAGGGACTCCTAGATCGTAGTAGCCCATTCAGTTAAAGTGAACTACTGTATTATTGTAATGTTCGATAGCGTGAAACATAGAGCATGATTCCTTCGTTTTCTATATATGTAGTTTTACCTATAGTAATATATAATTATTTTCTAGCAAATACCTAGTTTGTCTTCACTATCCAGGTAAGGGAATATGTTCAAGTATCTCTCGTATTCAAAATTAGACCATGCCGCTCTCGTAACTTTTATTCTATGAGAGCTATATGGTCTCGTATTGGATATAACATGATAAGTACCGTATCTGCATAATGCTGTGTTTCGATGATAAGATAAACCCATCCTCGAAAACACAGGCCAGTATGACTACACCAACCTCCGTCAAATATTTGACGGAGGTTACTGTAGTCATAATGGCTTGGGTTTTCGAGGATGGGATAAACCAAGAGATTCGTGAAAGGGTGTTCACTCCCGTATTTTCTATATGCTGCTATTGTATATGTCTACTGCACTGACGATGTGGATCTAGCTAGTTAATGACAACGCCGTACATAGTCACTGCTCATGCTAGTGTTAGAAACTGGAGATATCACAGTAACAGTTTATGACACTTCTGTCGCGGCATCACTGGCGACTGTTTATTGCATTTCTTGAAATTACTATTAACACTAATTGTAATTAGAGGGTTGTCCTTCTAGGGATGACATTGACGTAGTAGATAATTGCGAGCAAGAACACACTTGTTTAATGGATCTGTCTCCAGAGGGGTTAATTCAAGACGATGCGCATGCGCCTCGGGGGTTATCACAGTTCAAACTACCATTTAAACGCCATATAACGTGGTTCTTTTTATTTATGATATATGTTGTTGTGTTTGCTTTGTTTTGTTTCTTTTTACCTGACATTTCTGGTCGCTAGTATTGTTTTACTTTATCTCCACAATCATCTTATCTATTATAAAATCGTCTTGTTCCTTGAAGCAAAGCGTGATCACATGAACCAATGCCTCGTACAAGTTAGATCAATATCTAGGATTAATCCCTTATATGAATTGAACCTACAACGCCAGATAAACGATTTTCCTCATGATCTGCTACGTGCAAATACTAGTATTATACTTTAAAGATCTATTGTGTGTTTTCGGTCTTGCATAAATGCATGCTAAGTCGTGCTAAAAGGTTCAAAATGGTTTAAATATCAAAATCTACGTGTTTAGATGTAGGGAAACATATAGTTTGACTTTTCGATGGCACTAGCATTTAGCACACTAGTATGGTGAAATTAATGTTGTTTAATCATGAATAGTGGCTGTACATATGCCAACTGTTAATGTTGGTTGACATGCGTGATAAGTTTAAACTGTTTGTGTGCAATACCGGACTATAGGAATTGATACAAAATGAATGTCTTCGTGAGATTAGTGCGAATGTCGACTTCCATATCAAAATATACTGTCTGAATAAAAGCGATATTGTGTTTTTATCTGATTTTGTCGGGACTTAATTATTCTGTAAATCTTCCTGATACTAAATGATTATTATTATTATTATTTTTATTATTATTATTCTCAAATGATAATTGCCGGTTAATTGAAACAGTTCAATCTACGAAGTGTATTCGGTTCAACAACTATTCATGAATTGAACGATTATCAGTATGCATTACGGTTGCGATTATTCCATGTTTCTTGGTTCCCATAACTACTTTTACCAACAAATATTCAGAATCCGTCATGACATCTGGTACGAATAACAGTCGATGATGAATTCTTAATAAGATTTCCCCAAGCGTATGTAAGGAATGAATAATCTGCCAAACGTATTTTATCACGTTTTAGTTTACCGATGAATAATTTATCCTGTACCGAAATGTTAATTGTAGCGTTTTGTTACTAATTGTATATCCCGTCCGCATGTCAGATCAGCGGGCTATTATTCTGGGGGTGTTTAGTACTATTTACAAAGATTTGCCAGTTTATTGTTGCCGCAATGTCGCAGTGCGTTTCACGTTAAATAAACCAGTCGGGAAAAGCAGTTGGGGGTAACTTTAACGTAACTGTGTTACATTCAAGACGACTTGTTTTTAGCATTATCGCAGGGATGTGTTAAATGTTGAGGTATTCTGGATTAGTTGCAGCATGTTAAAATGCGTATAAAAGGAATTTGTAGGCATTACTTGAGCATTAGTCACTATTACATTTTTGAGGAAGTAAGGCATGTTTTCTAATGTCATATATTGATTGTAAATGGTTTGAAACATAACCATGATGCATATTTCGACGGCTCAAAATATAGACGCATGCAGAAGGTCCATAGCTATGAATATAAATTGTTTATGCAATAGTTTCATATTTTCTCGAAATTCATTCTTGGAAATTTAAGTGTGGTTGTTTTTAAGATTTTAACAAATTTGATCACCGTTCAATTTAATATTACCATGATTACTGTTCATCATTAGGAAACTACATATCAATTTGAAAATATCATTTCCTGACAGTTAGATATTGATTAAATATGGTCTTTAAAAAAAATCAATATGAACAGAAAACGTTTTGTATATTTGAATGTCGTGAACAAGATTTAACGGGCACAGCATTTTTCGAACGAAATTTGGATTTATTAGTGTACATGGATGGTCGTTTAAATATTGTGTTATTTATTCCAATTGAAACCAAATATTTGTTGACATATGTGCTGAGGATGGGACCTCCTATGATAATGTATAATTACGCTCATAAAAGCAAGCATTAACATAGATGTGTAATTAACACAACGGCATCGGTTTATTTAGAATATGTTGTAAGTATTTATAGATGGAAAAGAAAAATGAAAAACAAATATTTTTCTCCACCAAAAACAAAAATCCTTAAAGTGCAATGACAGGCTTAGAAATACATAAGGAAAAGAACAGTGGAAATTGCTAAAAGACAATCCAATTATTAAGATGTATGTGGTTTAGATTTGTGTCACGAATAGCATTGCCTGTTTTTATGTGTCAATTATCTGAGCTACGCTGAGAATACCGGGAAAGAAAAACAAACGATGCCATGCCATCACTTGTGATGTTTCTAGACACAGTCTCCTTCCAGATTTTCCTCTTTAATTCTACTTCCTCTTCGAATCGAGGCCGTGACGTATTGCAAAATAAGACTGTTTATTATCGAAAGAAATAACTTGTGTATGTTATACAGATTCGTATTAATGTGGAATATACACAATCGCCCAAGACGCTCAGTTACAATACGCATTGCAGATGTAGTCCTTGACTGGTTATCACAAACATATGCGCTGATATCGGATACCGATGCTTGTCATGCGCAGTGAAGGAGGATATAACGAGGTATATCACATTAATCAACCAGCGGCAATCCTCCTAGCATGGAGAAAAATGCACTCATTAATTTAGTAAGTGTTCCTATTTTAGGTTTGTCGTGTTGGCACCTGTCTTGAAACTGCGCCTGCTCCTGTCTACAGAATTAGTTATCTCTTTCTGGAGTTCACAAAGAAGCATGCTCTATTATGTAAGATGCATTGTATGTAATAAGAATGCAGTTGGCATCTCGACAATATTTTTTTGTGATGGGGTGTAAGATCAATTCCATTAAGCGTTGAAACGTCAATCTCGTTTTCAATACCGTTATTACCTCTCGACTATTAGTACATATTTAAAGTGCCTCTGTTCAAACAAATCCTGCATAAAAGCGCTTAGGTTATCCGTGTTTGTGCAAACACACCAATCTGTCAGTGTCTGGGAATATATCCCATTGTATATGCTGCTGAAACTCAACCATATACAATAGGGTTTAAGATAGACGGCGGTGTCGTTTAATTTGGAAGGTATTGTTCAATGTTTGTACAATCAGTGCCACTGCGACTTACATACAAGTTTGGTAGCAGTATAAACAAAGGGATAATTGAATAATTCTAAATTTTGAGACGATTAGGTTTTAATTGTAATCAGTGCAGAGTTGATGAAATGTGTTGACATGCATTAAACATATTTTATTGTTTGAGTTTTCAGTGTTTAAAATTCCGTAGTTTAATGCTTGAACGTTTGATTTTCTCAAAGACATACAACATATATAATTCATACAACATATATGGTAATGTATTTTAAAGTATATAATATTAAAAAATAGTAATGCAATATCTTACTGCAGTATTAGATAATACTTATACATTACTCAAATCATACAGAACTACAATTATATTAATATTATATTTCTATAATTTTATTAGTGCAATTCTGAAATAAATCTTGTTTTAGTAGTCAATACGGCAATGGCGATGGTGAACGATACTTCCATTATATTTTATTTTTAGTAATCAATTAATAATGATTTTCGTTATCTGTCAAAGGTCCATAACACGTTCTGCGTGGTGTTGTATTCTTGATCATAAGTCATGGGACATTGCCCTATAAAGTACTGACAAGTAGCCACCTACACTTATTTGCAACATTGCCATTTATAGATACGTGTTAATATGCCATTTCTTATTCATGATCAATTCATTAACTAATCAGCAAAGGTATTCCAATATAGGATATTCCAGTACAGAATACTATTAATCTAATTTGTGAATGTAGTTTTAATTGAATTGTTATTTTAAGCTTTTATGTTAATGGTAAATTCATGTTTTATGTCTTTATGAATTCTAAAGTAATTGTTGGAAAATAACTAAGAAAGAAAAATAATAAAATTAATGTGTATTATTAATATTATTATTATTATTATTATTATTATTATTATTATTATTAAAAACGAAATTAATCTTGCCCAACTTCACACGTATCCCCCTCTCCCTCCCCCTTTCACCCTCTCAGTCATTGAGTCCAATATTAGTCGCCTCATTTTACACTAAATCCGATTTGTGAGGAAAAGTCCCTTTCTTATGGTGATGTAGACCGCCGGTGATAGATTGCAATCAGTATTTTCTCCCTTCACTAATCCCTAGGTACCTCAACTTAGCATTCACACGGGACAAGGGTCGGTAATATTGGCAGGCCCCGGACTAAATTAGAATACAGAAATTAGCAAGTATTCATTAGATAGGCCATCGTGTACACGATTTATCACAGTAGGGAGTCGGTCACTCCTGTAGATATGAGCCAACTTATAATTTCTGGTAAAACATACATCGATTGTTGAATCGCTGTTTTAGCCCGCAGGTGGGGGATTTGAAATTGAAACTACCTGCACAGCCTATAGTTCAACTACACAAAGAAGGCGGGCCTGGGAATGATAAATTACCATAACTTCGTCCAATATAATGTGGTCAGGCGGTACTAAGCAGGGACGATTTCTCGTTGGATGATGGGACGGGGTAATTGACAGTCGGCGCGCATGCGCATAGGGGATTTTCACACGCAGAGAGTAGTGTCAACACAGTAGGCTTTCCAAGCAGACGTCCCATTGAAGGCTAGCGGTGTCATGGGGTAGATAGCGCAACGGGAGCTCCCTCACAAATGATATTCACACGTTGTGACTGACATTGTTTTTGCAATGTATCTTTCCAGATTCCTTAGTCGTGGACCGTCGCTGACGTATATATGGAACCCTGACACCACAGCTTCCATGAACTGAAGAGAGAGTGAGAGACAGGTTCTCGTCACTCAGGTGTGTGTATACTACACGGTGGACACAACAGAAGCTCAGACAGTTTGTGGATTCTTATATCATGGCCCGGTGTGGCTACAGATATGTTGTGATAGCAGTTGGTGATCGAGTCGAAGTGACTGAGTGAGTGAACTCCCTTCTCAAGCGGCGTGATAACAAGCTGATAAATGAATCCAAACCGTTGGATGAGGATCATACCTGTGATCAACTGTCAACCTTTGTCACTGAGTTGTTCGACTCAGGACCGGACTTGATAACGCGCAAGACTTGCTCAGACCGAGTCGCATATGTTATTACCCATTATCAGAAGCAGACGTCAAACTCGTCATTATTACCCAAGTCGTCCGTAAGTTTATTGGTCGTTATTTCCAATCCCTCTGTAGCGAATCTATTCATCGGATCGAAGCAGACGTGACTATACATCGGAGGCAGACGACAATATCCATGTGAAACTGGCCGGTGTTTTTAACTGTGAATTAAGTGCACGTGACGACAGTTACATGAGCTGGCGGGGATGGAGTGCACTACTACTCAGACAGATTCCTGACATTACACCAGCAAACTTGTTTAGGAGTGTTTTGCAACCTTGTGTCTAAACAAACTGTCGTCAGCGGGATAACACATTCCGCCGAGCAACTTACTCGGTCTGCATATAATGAGGTTTGTCGTTGTCGTCATGACGGGAATTGGATTCAGCTTTGGCCTTCTCATAGGTATATTCCTACACCTCCCTGCGGACTCTCTCCCAGCAGACGACAGTTTCGTCGGTGCGAAGGCGAACTTCCGCCACATAAGAAGTCTCAATGGTCTGGAACAACCCCAGGGCCAGTACACCCTCGGAGACGAGAGAGGACGATTGAACAGCGACAATGCTGTACCAGAATCTATACGTATCCACCCTCCAGATCAAGTCATCGGACTGGGTTCTTTTGTACACAGTGCAAATAATATGGGTGGAAAAGACCACGGTTTCCTGGATGTGAAAGAAAACCATCCAAGCAGAAATTCTGACCAAGTGAAATTGAACATTGGGGAAGGTAAACATAACCCTAATTCAGTGCATTCCAAAGAGGAAGAAGAAGACCCTCGGGGTAGGAAGGATACGGGAACATCTCTCGGAGAGAAGAAGCCGGTATCTCTCACACTGGTGGTCAAGTCAAACTCGAAAGTAGCCGCTGTTATGGAAGACAGTTCCCGCAAGGCAACAAAGGCTAAACCAGCGGGCAGTGGTGATCAAGTGGACGGCTTAGCCTCGATGACATCAGGCATTCACTGGGTGAGAGAACTGGAAAGTGTGTGTCCAGGAGGATTCACCAAAACTGATTCAGATTCATGGAGGATTAAAACCAGATCCGCTCACATTGTGAAACTGGAAGACGGTTGTGGACGCATGCAGAACCGCCTTGTGACTTTTGACGACGCCTCAAAGGCTTGTGTGAGGTACAGGTTAAACACTGATCAAATTCAAGGAGAAATCTACTCGTATTACCTTGCGAGACTTCTAAATATTACCAACCTCCCGCCATCCCTCCTGCACAAAGTGGACAGAGTGAGCGACTATTGGAAAAATGTCCACTTGGGAATTTCAGATTCTCAATGGGCTGATGGCAAGATCGTAGTCTTTACTCGGTTTATTGACGGTCTTAGCCCAGGATATATACCGGAACCCCTCAGAGAACATTCCAGGCGGGTTCACCCTACCGAAGACTTGTGGAGAGGAAAGCCTCTCGGCGAAATGTGTGATTTGCTGCAGTGGTCAGACCTTATAGTGTTTGATTACCTGACAGCTAACCTGGACCGTATGGTCAACAACATGTTCAACAGGCAGTGGAACGAACAGATGATGAACAATCCTGCCCACAACCTGGAGAGGACTCCGAACGGGAAGCTGATATTCCTGGACAACGAGTCAGGGTTATTTCACGGATATCGCTTGCTGGACAAGTACGCTGATTATCATTCTACTATGTTAAAATCCCTGTGTGTGTTCAGACGCAGCACAACGGAGGCTGTGAAAAGACTGTATCATAACGACAATATAGGTGACGAGCTGGACAGAGTGTTCCTAGAAGGAGAGGTCCTTCACTCGTCATTACCGCAGATTCCTAGGAAAAATATCAAAGTTTTGAAGCAGCGGTTAAAGGACGTTTATAACCAAATCAGTGAATGCGAGATGCAGTATGGACGGTAGCAGGACTCCTATATAAGTGGTAGACTGTAATGCTATATAAGCGCCGCACACGACTGGGGGGAGTGTCATTGTGTATACATACATTCCGCCGAGAATAAGTTCTCAGTTTACCCACACATTCTGCGGGTTTTACAATCACCAGGGTTTGCTTTCGTCAGAATTACAACCAGTGTAATTTTGTTTATATATATTGGTTAAATGTTTTGATGAGGTAAATTTACCGGAACATTGAGGGAGGGAATTAGAGGGTTTGTGGATGTTTAATCTCACGTATGTGCTAAGTATGAAGTGCTAACATAGAGATGCCCCAGTCGTGTGCCATTTAATTGTGTTCGAGTATGAAAGTGACCCACAGTTTGTTCATTAGGGAACACTGCTCAGTCTAGATATACTGTATATGAAATCAGGGACCAACACAGATGTACGCGAGTTATGATAAATATAGGCCTACAATTAACACATTGCAATCATGTTCAAAACATGTTTATCTCTCATTCCATCTATTACACTTTTATATTTTAGTTCAATACTAAATTATTATAAAAATGTAAGCACTCATCAAAAACTATCAAATCACTCAACGAACATTATTTTGATAATATTTACTAGATTCGATATTTATAATTATAAAATACGTAAGCGTTTTTAAAATAATATACATTACCATAAATAAAATAATGTTACGATATTTTCGTAATGCTTCTTTAAACATTGAGATAAGATATACCAATATGGATATGACGGATATGGCACATGACGGATTTATCAGCTTATTATCTGGATGGCCACGTTTTGTCTTCTCTCCTTGGTAGGGATGTGTCGAGAGTAGCAGTTCTGTACACCAGTAGACACCTGATACGACTGTCATGTGCTTGTATTTAGGAGCAGAGATAGCAACTATCTACAACCTGCTTGCAGTTCTTATGCTTATCCGTGTCGGAATCAAGATGAAAGAGTTAAATCATATCTTACTTCAGAAACTGATTCGTTTTATTAATGGCTATTTAATAATATGCATCATGCTATTGGTTGAGATAAAACCTAAGTCATTATTTATAGTATAACTATTAATTAATTTTGATCTTTAAATTAATTATGATATCAAAATTACGAGGATTTAAATGTGTATGTAATACTTATGAATTGTCTAATTATTAATTAATTTAATTACGAGGATTTAAAAATACATGTAATACTTATGGAATTCATAAGTATTACATGTATTTTTTAAGTTATTCATTAATTTTTATCTTTAAAATAATTAATATGAAGTTTTAAGAAATCAGATTAATATCGTATACTAGTACTAAGGAAATGTTAGATAGACAGATGCAATGTGTAAAATTGTGAAAATGAATGTGCAATCGTGATCATTGAATGGATATTCAGCATTAGAAACATATTGTATGAATGAGACCAGCGTCACTGTGATCTTATAGATAACGAAAAACCCTATCAGAACATTCCGAATGTCTCAAAATACAAGTCATTGTACATAATCCATTGTCATATTGTCTCCGAGAGAGTGTATATATGCACACACATGATATGTATTGTATATACATCACAATTGTGGAGGATCTACGCAACTTTTGACAATCATGAAATATCAAAGATGTTTCATCCTCCTGCGAAGCATGAAAGTCATTGAATAAATTATTTTAAATATGATGTATGCTTCTGTCGTGTATGAGATTGTTTACGAGGTTACTATATACATTTTGAGGCATGAACACGTTTTGTTTGGCATTCCCCAGTATCGAAGCAGATAATACATTAGATGTACTACTTCATATTAAATATGATGTATGCGTCAGTCTACGATATGATATTGTCTACGAAATTGATAGATACATTTTGAGGTATGACCAAGTTTTATTTTGACATACCCCAGATTCGAAGTAGATATGTTACCTGTAATTTCGTGAAATGGCTGAACCTTTCATTGAATTTCGGTTCACTAAGTTTTAAAAAGCCTGAAATAACTAAATTATTGTCCAGGCTTTAATTGCCAGAAAGATAATTAAGATTTGTATATGTATTCACATAAAATGCATGTATTTCTGTTAGTATTCACACACAATTGTATGAATACAGGGTCTATAACAAGATACATATTATCTTCATTTTATTTCATCAAACTCATGCCAGTCCATCTGTCAAATAAAGGCAGTAATATGTTTTCATTTGTCAGTCATATTATTGTCTGAATATATCGAAATTCAATGAAAATTCCAGTCAGTTCACGAAATGACTGCTTTCACGATCTGACTGTAACAGATATACATGTAGATATCTATCTATATCTATATCTATATCTATATCTATATATATATCTATATCTATATCTATATCTATATCTATATCTATATCTATATCTATATCTATATCTATATCTATATCTATATATATATATATATATCTATATCTATATCTATATAGTACACATGCATGCTTTCATCTCAACTAGTGGAAAATACATGTTGTCACAAAAGTAGCATACAGAACATGGACATGGAATATTCACTGGTACATTTATTATTCTCAGGCTTCACTGTCCATCGAGTTAATGAAGGAGTAATCACATTGGACACGATATCTTTGCTAATTATCACGCGCACAGTGAGTCATGTGAGATAACACACATACGTCTTCACATCTGATCGACCAATAGAAAAAACAAAAACAAATACAATCTACAATGTACGTGGATGACACTATATATATACGACATCATGGATGAGAAACATTATAAACTAATTATTCATAACTTAAATTAATTAATCAGAGGCATGCTTGCATTACTGTATCCTCCAACCCCAGTGGTATATTTAATTCTGTTCATGGCTCACTCCATATTGTACCCCGAAGTGAACCCTGAACGGAATTAAGTACCCTTGGGGTGCGAGGATGGCATTATTTACTGGTATTTCTAGGAAAATATTGAAACAGTTTAATATTACTGTATTACATTTATGTTGTAAAACCTAAAGCATTTTTCTTAAATTCGTAAAGGACAGAAATGTATCAATTCTCATAGCGTATTTTAAGGAATAAATAAATAGGTAGTTATTTACATTAACGTTAATTGTATAGACTAAACGTGTGAACAGGAATATCAAAGAAGGTTTTGTTGTATTGTTTTAACCAAAGCAATGCATTGGTCTCCCAGATACTCGTCCTTCCAGATTCACTAAGTACATATAGCATACCAGACAACCGTGTAGTAGTTATACATTCCCACGCAGGCGTTCCGTGTGTAATCTAAGTCTTTGTCAGTTGCTTGTAATTGCTGAGTCATTCAATGGAATACATACATTTTAATAGCTTTTAATTTTCAGGATAGTATTTTTTCTTAAATTTCATGATATCGTAATATGTCGAATAGATATCGACAGCCGTAGATATTTGATGGATACTTTACATTTATTTTAGGAAATTCAGAAGAAAAATAAGCTAAAACAAATAATAAGTAGAAGAAAAATTTAAACCAAAAACATAAATTATTGGGTGGATTGAAGTATTAAACGTCATAGTTAATGGATTAGCAAATACAAGTCTCATCCGTTATCTGTTGAGTAAATGCCTTCTTCAAGTCAAAATGATAAACGATTGCATGACGTGTTTTAATTTTATGACAGGTGGGTGCAACATTTCCGGTATGGAATGACGATTATCTTTCGCAGCCATCCAATCAGCGAGCAAGAGACAGACAGCTCATGACGTGATCTCGTAGATTGCTATTAAATGTAACCTTCCGCGGCCGTATGCATGATTTATGTTTTAATTGGTGCAATCATGCACGTAAAGTAGGCTAATTTTGAAAGTTTATGTGAATTATGATTTATTGGAAATTATTCTATAATTATACTTTCACATTCAGAGATACCTGACAGAGCGAATAGGAAGTTTCATACGGAACGCTAATGTTTCAGAGATAATCTGAGAAAATATTTCGATCTGTCTTTTCACGGTATTTTCAGTGTCAGATCACACCGTTGACATAATTTCCATAATTAAATACACTCTAGAATAATCCTGCAAATAATCCCATCTAGAATTGAAATCAATAAACTCTTAGACCCTTCTTTAACAATTCATAAAACCATTGTTACTGTTTATTGAGAAGGCAAACCTTTGTTCCATGAATACATATACCGCCTACTACACAGGACAGACCAACGGGCATATGCACACAATAAACCGAGATATTTGATATAATTATATAACCTTATTACACCAGAAAGAAATTACATTAATAACACTATTATAGATATAATGTAAACAAACCCTCGCGCAGACTGACAGTTTCACTTATGATAATGTTTTTTCAAACTACTTACGATGCACATTGTAATTTAAATAAACAGGGGTAGAGAGTGGGGGAAGGGGTATTATCTAAAATGCTATATTTCATTCCTGTCAGCGGCGATCGGGAGGAGTGTGTTTAAAATACCGCGATGATGCGTAAATTGTTTCAAAGTGTGAAGATGATTGCCGTAACTAGCCTCACAGCAGAGTGAGTGTCACCCTCCTGCTATCAGCATGTCACTCTGATCCTGTCTATAAAAGCCCTGGCGAGCTGTAACTGTTTTAGTGCTGCTAGCATTATTGCCATCAAACAGTAGGGGACCACACGAGACCGCCACAAAACACATGACACCAGTTCAAGTCATACGGTACAATTATACCGTGGTCATGTGTTGCCCTGTACTCAGAATACATCTGCTACTCTATATGTATAATGCAGATAGTATTATCTTAACGACATGCATCTTCTACAGTACATTGTATGTTTGATGGACACTGCTCCAAGTATATAGAGAATGTACATTCACAAAACACATGACACCAGTTCAAGTCATACGGCACATGTACCGTGGTCATTTGTTTTACCCTCTCAGAATAAATCTGCAACTGTAGGCTATATGTATAATGCAGATATCTAACTACATGCATCTTCTACAGTGCGTTGTCTCGTCAGTGAACACTGCCCCAAGTACACAAGGAAGGTACATTCATGAAACATATGACACCAATTCAAGTCATATACATTACCGTGGTCATTTGTTGTTGCCGTCTACTCTGAATAAAGCTACAACAATACATATTTCTTGACTACGTGCATCTTATACGGTGCATTGTCTCGTCAATTGAAACTGCTACATATACTATAATTATGAGGAAGTCACGTTCATCAATCTCAACATTAAACAGGGCAACACGTTTTAAATCACCCCCTAACGCAGTTGTATCGACTGGCCGTTGACCATAATGCTGGTTTCACTTGGTAGGCGTAGATAGGTCATATATTGGCCATCTGTGCCAATCATAATGTTGTCGGTCAGGCAATCCATCGAACTCGGAGCACTATATTGTTCAAATATATTTTCAGTATACGGTTGATTCAATAACCTGTGACTTTGAGTTTGAGATTGAGCACAGGTAATATATTTTATTCAGTAACTGATCCAACTATTGGACACCCGAGAAAATTATCTTGAAAAATATATATCTCCATAAATGGAAACCATTTAAAGCTTATACCATGCTTCAGCAATGCATAATACATATTGTATTTATGTATGTTATTGTTGAATCAACTAATACATGTCAAATAAATGTCATCAATCTGCAACTACATACACTTAGAACGTATAAAGTGTACACTCCTTTGGGTTTTAAAGCATATCAAACAACTGGTAATATATCTATTATATTTTATTTTAATAAAAAGGAAATAAAAATGTTCAGAACACCTGGGATTATAGTATTCCAAATGACACATTCACATCAAAGGGGTCCTTATGTGTGAGATTCATTTAATGCAATATACTCCTACAACTACACAACAGTTACTTCACGCAAGAATAAAATAGCTTCATCATGCGACCATTAAAAATCATTGCATCCACCCAAGCATCTCAATCACACACTTCAATTGACAATACGACGTTTAGACTGTTATCATATACTACTTGTCATACAACCACATACTAGTATATTTAATAATGATACAGCATCATCTCGTTGCACCCGATAACCCTAGGGAAATACAAAAGTAAAACGCCAAAGCACCTCGTGAACCCGAAACGAAGACAATCTCGGGATATTTGCATTTATAAATGACGTTTATCTACTTGATTCTTTAACCACAGGGTCACGAGTGGTTCTCAGGTATTTGTATCAGTACCTGCTTCACGTAAAGACTAAATAGACATCGAGGTGCGCACCTGTGTAGGAGCTCACTAATTGCAGGTGGTTATCCGACTCGAGAAATATCTCACTACAGGATAAAAAGCAAATAGTGTTTAAAAATTGATAGATAGAGAAAAAAAGTATATAGTATAGGGAGTAGATTTTAGTTATTGAGTGACATTGACGCATGTGTGACTGATTGGTGCAGAAAAAAACGCTTTGCTTGACTGATGACAGTTTGGCGTGAACCGAAGGGCGTCGACGGAATTCTGTTAGTCATACTTCTTACTTGCGACGAGCTGCACATTTGCAAGCATACTGAGGTGCATTCCGAAGGTCTAAATCAACTTGGAAAAAAAAGTGTTTATATGTTTCGTATGGGGATACATCATAATTATTGCCATGCATGATGACATCGCTATGCACACGTAGCTGGATATTGAGATGACATGTTAGTAATTGCAAATAAATTGCACGTTTATGTTTTAGGAATAATTACAAATATGACGAAATATGTGTATGGTTACATATGTCATCGTGATGCGATTATAATATCGTAATATTCCAGCTGCAATGTAACACAACAACTCTCACATACCATATAACACAAATTCTGTTTTCATAAAGTAAGAACTACGGTATAGACACTTAGTGCACATAGCCACATAGCTTTAAATTTAACGTTCAAATACATTATTAATATATTTTGATAATTGTTAATTCATTGCTCTTGACTATCAGCGCGTGACTTCCTATTGATTTTTGCAATGCAATTTCATGCCAGATCCGGTGGTATTATGTAGCTATTGTATAGTAATCTTGCCGTCGTCATGGTGTTAAAACACAATCAGCAGTTGCAGCTTGTTGTTTCATTTGATATCCCATGTATGTCCTTATCATAAAAATGCAACACATATTTCCTAAATAAAATTAAAATAAGGGTTATTAAGCTTATTAAAATACATTTAGTCACGTAGTTATTATTACACTATCGATCTAAGTCAATGTATATTTTATTTTGGCATTCAGATTAAATTACATTTTGGTATCACCTTCTTGTAACTCAGCCAAGTACATAATTAAATACTGTTGCAAGCTTAATTAACAGAACATTGCTGACAGACACGGCACATACCAGACGCACCAAGAACAGAACAACCACGGGTCAGCAAAGAACCGGAAGTCTACGGGTCACCAAATACCGGAAGTACAGAGGTCGCCATTATATCGGGGAAGACCATGGGTCACCACGCCACAGGAAGACCCTTACCTCTGTGAGATTCACCTATATACCTATCAGATTCCTCTATGTCATCATTCTACGCTATGTAACGGCACAAAATTACCACGGTGATAGTAATTAATTAACGGCAGATGCTTGGTTTTGTAGGAACTTTGGACAGAAAGGTGCACTTCCGTCTTGAGCAGATTGAGATGGGATCGACTAGGTCTACGACTACGGCCATAATGCGTATGGCAGACGTTCCTGTTGTATTTAGTAATTGTGTCTTTATTTCATATATGGAATGTTTGGTATATAGGGATGTATGTTAATGTAGACCTATACCCTCGTCATTCTTGTCAATAATATATATTCCATATATCTACATGATACCATAATTATCTCAACATAGGATTGGCATTATCATGCTACACACCGCCAGAATCATCCAGAACAGTATCTACAATAACAACAGCATCGTCCTCTGTCGTTATCTTGTGCAATAATAACACCCCTGGGACTACGACTGATCAAAGGACAACTTCTACTCGAAATACAACATCAGCTGTGCAGGCGCTCAATAAAATAAAAGAAGCCACGACGCATCCATTACCA
>JAUTBV010104835.1:0-15214 GCA_032361325.1 Lepetodrilus fucensis | reverse complement strand
TGCAGCTAATAGTGCTCAGCAATTTAGGGGGACGACATTGTGGGTCGCAGGAACACAGATCAGTCATAGCTCGCTATACCTCGCTATACCTCGACACAAGAGTGAACCACAGCGACGGTACTCACTATACCTCGAGCTATATATATGACATGCGAGATAACCACAGTGACAGTACTCGCTATATCTCGACACGTGATAAAACTACAACGACGGTGCTCGCTAGTATTTTACATGTGAGAGAAATACAGCGACGGTACTCGCTATACCTCGCTATACCTCGACACACGAGAGAACCACAGCGACGGTACTCGCTATACCTCGATGTGTGAGAGAACCACAGCACAGATACTTCCTAATAAAGATGCAAGCGGGTAAAACAGCGCAGACATTAGTTACAAATATGAGCTCGTGAAAACCACTTTGAAGACACTCATTATAATGTAACACGTGATAGAACCACAGTGCACACTCGTTCTAAATATGACCGTAGAGAAAAAACCCACACAGCACACACTCGCTATAGAGTGTCATGTGTGGAAGAAAACATAGTGAAGACACTTGTTATAAAAATACGCGTGAGAAAACTACAACGCAGACACTCGCTATTAATAGCCATGTATGGAAAACCACAGCGTAGACACTCGTAGATAAAGATGCGCGTGAGAAAACAACAGCGCAGACACTCGCTATTAATTATCACACGTGGAGAACCATAGCGTAGACACTCGGTATATTATAGATGCACATGACAAAACCTCATCAATGACGCTCACTATTAATTATCACGTGGATAAAACCACAGCGTAGACACTGGTTATACATTAGCACGTGGTGCACACCACAGACACTCCGCTCCAAAGACGCTCGCTATCACGCAACGCACGTGCATGACCCACAGCGATGACAACATATATATTTAACCCGGCACTTTGTATAAACACAGCTGAGACTGACTATATATCTTAACAAAATACTGCGAATAAACTCATAAATTAATAATACATATCCGAACAGTGTACAATTAAATTGTCATAGTTGACAAAACATTCATCATGCAACATGCGTATGCACCCAATAAAGAAGCACGTTTTACAGTTAAGTATATTTAAACAAACGATAAGCCAAGGCGCTGTCCTTGACCTTTACATAGAATTGACTGCATGTTTTGGTTTATAGTGTTTGCCAATGATGCAATTACACTCAATGTCTCTGTTGTAGAACATACGCTCAGGCGGCAGGACAAGACAGTTTTTGTTGTAACCTATACATCCTTGTTTGCGTAAAAGTAATCCAAACGTTTGTAGTTACTCTGTACCCAAGTAGCAAACGGGAATGTTTTATATTGCATTGTCCTCACTAATGCGTATTTCGTTATTCATTCGTGTCTCAATTTGCTGTTAAAATGCATCTGACATATTGTCTTCACTATTATTCATTCCTTTCTCAATTTGCTGTTAATGTTAAAATACATCTGACGTATTGTCATCACTAATGTGTATTTCGTTATTCATTGGTGTCTCGGGTTGCTGTTAAAATGCATCTGACTTTAATTATATTACATTAATAATAGTATAACATTAATTAGAATTAAGTAGTGATCTTTTCAGAGGTCGAATCTTGTTGTGAACTACAAATATTGGAAAATCTTATTGATACTTGAAGAAGTAAACTTACTTAGAATACACTGCTATCTGAACACATACAATCAAATATAGCTTATACCTACTTAAATGTCAAACGAATTATTAACTGGAATTACATGTTGAGTTCAACGAACTAAATATATTCCTCCTGTCCCTCTGATTATCAATGCTTTTAGATTTACCTGGTCGTAACTTTACACTTATCTCCAACCTTAGCCATAGACCATGTGTTAAGATTGGAGTTATAGTTACATCGTACATAACACTACAGTGCCATACACGGGATGCAACTGTTTCCAGTAGTACTAGCTTCTTCTCATGTACGAGTAAGTGAGTGAGTGAATTATTGTTTTACTTCACAGCGGGAATCTTTCACCAATAGGCGACGTTACTCACCTGTACGAAATGGCGTGACTCTAAGTCTCCGACCGTTACTTGTCGTAGACGGAACCGTAGCAATGATGTAGTCTATGGCTACGGATGGAGATAACGTTATCTTAGAGTTACGTCGTTGTACGGGAGTCCCCAGGTGGCGTTACGGCTACCGTAAAGTTGTACGTCGGTTCGTACGTAGAACAGCCCGCAATCTGCCATACGACTTTCACGCCAGCGTAGAGCAAACGTTCGTACGTGGAACAGCCCGCAATCTGCCATACGACTTTTACGCCAGCGTAGAAGCAAATCTGCCCTGAGCACGGAGCTCTAAATTCGTAATTCGAAGTACAATGCGCACCTATACATTGACCTAAACTGGCTAACGTGCGAATAGATAGATATATATATATATATATATATATATATATATATGTTATTCACAGTCGGGCTTGGCGAATGGTTTGCAAACCTAGGGATACGTAACATGTCTGCAACTCCGCAAATAACCTGTATCAGGTGTGCAACGTATCCGTGTCAGATGTCTCTCTCACCCGTGTCAGATGCGCAACGCACCTGTGTTTAGGTCTTCGTACATAAGCCATTTTTATCAGGTGTGCAAAGCCATTTTTATCAGGTGTGCAATGTGCCTATGTCAAGTGTCCAACGCAACAAGTTTGCAGCGCATCTTTGTGACGTGTGCAACGCATCTGTGTCAGGTGTGCAAATAACCCTTTCTCAGGTGTGCAGGACACCCGAATCAGGTGCATGCGCAGTGTACACATCCGCACCCCTGAAATCGTGTTTAACGCCTTACCTCAAATGTAAGTAGAGTGACTATGGAAAAATAAAATAGCTACGCAAAGTAACACCTCGATACCAATTCCGTGAAAGTAGCATGATTGGAATACGGTCTAAATTTGGAACGAATATGCACGTATATAGCGAGATGCAGGACAAGGTTCTTAAACGAGTTCTGAATGCTTCATTAACAATGTTCCAAAATTTGCAGTGCCGTTCCATCCCAAGCAGAAGCAGCAACGGCATTATTTCATGGTTGTTGCTGGGTCTTGTCCCACATTTAAGCTGATCACTGACATATACATAATAAAGTTGCATGAATCTCAGATGCTTCCATAATGCCGTAGTAAAAGTATATTGGAACGGTAGGTCGAGGCGGGGTTATGGGGCGGAGCGGGGAGGCTTGATGTGGGGCGGAGTGAGGAGGTATTTTCGAGTTTAAATGCCAATAATTGCCAAACACTATAAATGATGTACAATAACCCAGTCGTAACATAGTAGTGGTAATAGTAGTGTAGTAGTAGTAGTAGTAGTAGTAGTAGTAGTAGTAGTCGTAATAGTATTATTAATAGTAGTAGTAGCAGTAGTAGCAGTAGTAGCAGTAGTAGTAGTAATTTAGCGTTGTTGTTAATATAGAATTTGTATTATTAGTATTTACTAATACTATTACTACTATTTAGTATTATTATTATTAGTAGTAGATTCATAATTCAGTAATGTTATTATTATTGTTATTATTATTATTGTTATTATTGCTGCTGCTGTTGTTGTTGTTGTTGTTATTTTGTTGTTGTTGTTGTTGTTATTATTATTATTATTATTATTATTACTGTTGTTGCTAGTAGTAGTAATCTTACTTATTTTCAGCTTTTAGTTAAATAGTTTTAGTTAAAATCTTGACATATGGAAAAAGAGTATCGTGAACAATTTTGTGAAAACGTTTTAAAAACGTTCACCAATATTCAACTGATAAAACACCGTCAAATCACGCAAAGCAACGACGTCAAACAATGCAAACTGTCAAACATGATTAAGACTATGTTTGCTAAGAACTTACCTTCAATATCACAGATGAGATCACGAATAAAGCAATCAGGGCCATGTTTGGTTGAAAAGTAGTCCTTGTAAAAGTCTCGACACAAAGTTAAAACTCCACAGCGTGTCCAAACTCAGGTATGCTTGTGTTCCGTCTTAACACGTAACTTTCCTAATCCTGGGCAAAGTCTCCCGGTTTTATACCTTTTTTGCGCACGCCAATCTGTGCGCTAGAATTAACAAGTGGGCGACCGCTATACCCAATTTTACCCTCACAGCGGCGAAGCATTGTCCAATCGAATCTCAGTCGTTCAAGGTCGGAGGTAACAGGTTATATGTATATGACCTACGGTATAACTGAGATGATGAACGTAAGGTATTGCCACGTGGTCACGGAGCAATTCCTAAGTTTCCATTTTTCCTAATAAAGTAATTTCATTCCTAATATATCACTAGAGGCGCTATGTAAAAACACATAAAACGCTTCGCTTGTTTTATTGTCTGTTTATGGTAAAAGGGACTATAGTTGTGTCAGCGTGACATTAGTTGGGCACACGTGGTTTTGAGTTATGATTTGGCTTCTTTATTGGCGATTATTATAGTTTGACACCCCTATTTCGTAGAGTATCTCAGTAAATACTTCATGGAATAAAAAACAAAAATAAGTCCATTTTCTTATTTCATTTGACCTAACCCAAATTAATTTTTTTTTAAATATTGCACCAGTAATAAGATATCTGTTTATATAACGATCACCAAATATTTTGACTAGTAGCAGTAGTAGTAGTGGTAGTAGTAGTAGTAGTAGTAGTAGTAGTAGTAGTATAATGGTGGTAGTATAGTAGCCAGTAGTATATTTATAGTAGTAGCATCAGGCCTAATAGTAGTAGTAGAAGTAGTAACAGTAGTAGTATAGTAGTAGTACGTAGTATAATAGTTGCCAGTAGTAGTAGTAGTAGTAGTAGTATAGTAGCTAGTAATAGTAATAGTAGTAGTAGTAGAAGTATTAGAAGTAGTAGTAGTATAGTAGCCAGTAATAGTAGTAGTATAGTAGTAGTAGTAGTAGTAGTAGTGGTAGTAGTACTATTATTAGTAGTAGCATTAGTCATAATAGACTATAGTAGCAGTAGTTTTATATTACACGATATCTCGTCACAATGACTAAAGAGACACACGAATACTATAAACATACGGAAATGTAGTAGTAAGCCTACACATATAGTCGGTCATAGAACCATAAGATTTATGTCAGATTAAAACCATATTCATATTGACATGTAAATTGCGAACATATTACATCTTACACATTATGAATGTAATCAGAAGTAATACGTTACCTACATGGGTCATTAAAATGCAAGAAATAATTGTCCAAGTTATATTAATAGTGTTTATTTTGCTATTTGAAACTGTGTCCAAAGTTGAATAGTAAATAATAATAATAATAATGTTAACATTTATATTACGTCAAATCTACACTCTAAAGCATGCTCATAGCTCTATGTACATTCTAATTTATTACCCCTGTCAATGGATCAGTGTGCTCTCATTTTCCTTCTCAACTCCCGGAGGAGTATTCAACCCATGCTGCCTTTCAAGTCGCTAGGTATATCATCCATATGCCCATAGCATCCGTCCGGATACCATTGACAGTGTCTCTTCGAATGCAATAGCAATGCCATTTGAAGTTGGTCTGTATTATAAATAACATTTATTGAACACTATTTCTAAACAATTTCCTGTAATTCTATGCACAAACTAAACATGAAAACGATGTTCGCAAGCACTATGAAGATATATGTCTGAAACAGAAAGGTTATGTTTTGTTTTGTAAGATGGTCACTATGGATACAGATGTACAGATTGACTGGCCTTGACCTTTCAACATACCTCAGAGGGGCACGTAAGTATATAGTACGGTACAACCTGGGGTAGGGTGGGGAATTTGGGGAGCGGAGGGGGAAGTGGGCGGGGGTATGCAATAAGGGCCTGACGGGGACAAGTGTAGAACGCCAAGGACGAAGTAGCACCATCGACATCAAGTAGTGAGTTGTATAGAGAATATATATGTTGGTTGCATACCAGTATTACAAAATTAAAGCATATACTTTATTTTTATGAATGTTTTATTTTCACTCCATTGTTACATTGGTTATATATAAACAATCATTATATACACATGTACATATGTATGCAAGAATTTCAATGTTGAAAGACAAAATCGCACCATCGAAATTATGTATGTAGATACTATACTGAGAATATGTTGGTTGTTGCATAACAAAATGAACACATATACACATGTACATACATGTGTAATTAAGATTGCCAACTTCGAAAGATAAAAACCGACTATATAGAGATACTATAAAGAGCATATGTTGGTTGCGTTTATAATAAAATGAAAACATATACTATATAATAAATGTTTACTTTTTACATCAAGAATTAAGAAAACACTATATAGTAATCAAATGAGTTATGTTAACTGTGAAATTCATATCATGGAGTAAATTTCGTTTAAACTTTGTGTACTCAAGCTACTAGAATCTAGTATACTATAATCACTGCGCAGTCTCGCAATCAGGGTCAAGGTCGTCAAGTGGTGGGACACGGTGTCCAAATGCCTAAATATAAATGGGTCTATACATACCCCACTCCCAACCCACTCCTCCTCACCCTACCCACCCACCACCACCAGATCATATGGAACTTCAAGCGCCCAAGCAGTGATGTAAATACATCACACATTATACGTACGTAGATCTACATTGTTACACAAACGACCCAGAATAAATATAAAAAAGTGTTTCATTGTTTTCAAGAATTTCAAATGTTCCAAATATAGCTTTTTTTCTGATAAAAAGAACATGACAATGTTGTTTACGCCATTGGGTCAGCTTGTAAATAGAAACTTCAAATGTTTCGCCAAGCCACAAGGCGCCCTGGTCATACCAGACTTTGTACACGGTTTAGCATTTGGTTATTATTAATAATGTGGTTATATCGGTCTGCAGTTTCCCGTAAACAAGACAGGTAGCCCGTGCTATACCGCATGACAGAACGTTACCAAAATGACAATTACCAATTGACAGTTACCAAAATGGCAGAATGTTACAAAAATAGCAGTTACCAAATGACAGCTACCAAAATAGCAGAATATTACAAAAGGCAGACTGTTACCAATTGACAGTTACCAAAATTGAAGAATGTTACCAAAGGCAGAATGTTACAAAAATGGCAGTTATCAAATGACAGTTACCAAAGTGACATAATGTTTCCAAAGACAGAATGTTACAAAAATGGCATAATGTTACCAATGGCCGAAGTTTACCAAAATGGTAGAATGTTACCAAAATGGCAGAATGTCACCAAAGGCAGAATGTTACTAAAATTGTAGAACGTTGTAAAAAAATGTTTTGGCTGCCAGTGTTTTCAGACACTAGATGTCAAATTATGTCAATTCATAAATGTAAAATAATTGTCAGTTCATAGATGGAAAGAATATAATATGTCAATTCATAAATATATAATTCACACCTTATTATGCAATATAATAAAAGAGCGCTATATAGCAAGTTGTGAGAGAACTATTGGCGACTGTATTCAGGCATATACTATAATAATAATACAACTAATAATAATACTAAGTAATAATAAATGTTACCATAAATTATAATAATAATAATGTTACCAAAATGACAGTTACCAATTGACAGTTACCAAAATGGCAGAATGGTTACTAAAATGGCAGTTACCAAAATAATAGTAAACATAATTAATAATAATAATAATAAGATTGTTCCTGTTGTTTGTGACATAAAACGATAATCCGGACGCATAAAAGCTCTGGCAGTCATTTCAAAATTGTCTTTACTTCAGCGTCATAGTGACAAAATCATCTTTGAATACTATAGGAGCAGTGTTCGAAATAGAGCCCGTCCGCACGCCCGCGACGGGTTATTTCCAGTGAAGACTGGTACATTTATTAGCCTTGCACGCGCGGATGTCGTGTTGTTTTTTGTGGGTTTTTTTACTATGTATATAATCGATCACTGCCCAACATATGTGAGGACGGGTAACTTCTCAGACTTACCAGTCCTCAAGTCTGTCTGTGAAATTGATGGAGTTGTATACACTGCTAGTAAGCCAAAGGTAAACAGTCGGGTTATTTATTATCCTGATACAAGTATTATCCCAGACGATTTTTCAGATGTTGTACTAATTTAGTCGCTGGGTATGACCCTGGGTATAAGAGAATGTATTGTCTCGCTGAGAATATTTATATCCCGCCTCCAAAACAAGATACATATCAGTTTATAGCTCGCGATTTCTCTAGCCTTCCATATAAGAGATTTGTTTTATTTATATAGATCTAGGAATGGTCAAAGAGGAGACGGCTAGAGGAATCTCAAAATAATCAGGGCAGGAGGAAATCCGTAACGCTTCAATGTTGCGGTTAACCTGCGAGCACCGGCTGGTAGGCTACTAACAACCCAAGGTCAAGGATGATAACGTTATTACCACGGGCTTTAACATAATCACTGAACTAAGGGCATTATAGATTCATACAGTGTGCATGATGTTGCATCATTTCTTGTAGAAAATATGCAAATACCAAACAAGGTATGATATTTACATCGTTCATAAAACATCCAAATAAGGCACAGTTGGAGATAGATGTCTACAACGAGTGGGAGGGTTGGTGCCCCGCATTGTTCTTGGGTATTCGAACACAGCCTTTATTTTTAACCAAAAAGTCCAAACAAGGTTTTTCAAAGAAAATATTCCATGCTGGCCGGAATGTTTTTGTAGTGTTTGGTAAACAAGCAACGTGAAATGAGCGTTACGTATCAGCGTATAGTCTACAGGAGCTGTTAACACGTGTACGTGTTGGTACGGTGTGGTTCCCACCTGAATATGATGGGCATCAGACACGTGTTCGTACAATACCTTGTTTCGCTTGTTGCGCAGTTTCCAGTCGCTTGTAGCCACAGACGAAACCTAGTCTTAACGTTAACGAATGCTCTCGCAACAACGTGTGGTACAGTAACGTTGATCATTTAAAAAGTACAACTGAGATTTCACGCGTCAACAAAACGAACATAGATTGTTTGAAAATTAAGAATTATATTTTTTTAATGAATAGTAGAATTGCGCAATGATTTTAATAAGTGAAAGCTATCTATATATTGCTGAAGGGACTGTCATTTATCGATAGAAAGCAGGTGCGTATATAGTTCTATATTGGATCAGAAATGCATGTGCGTGTGTAGGCCTATGTGTGTGCGTGCATGCGCGCCGATGTGTATTGGGATAGATTCGCACAAACTATCGTCTACACGTTGATACGTCAAATAGGTCTAAAACATGCGTCAACAATTTAAACGAAAACATAATTTCTTGAGAAAAAAACAACGTATTTTTAAAATGAATTGAGGAATTTCGTAATGAATTCATCTCGATTTCTCAAGGGACTTTTATTTATCGATGCATCTAACAGGTGCACGTGTCTCTCCAAGTCAAGGTTGAACATGCATACATACAAATTTACATCTACATGTGCGCGTTCCGATCCTGTGTGGGAGTTGATGAAGGGGCCAACGAAAATATAATTGCCTGTTCGTATATATGTGTACACCTGTAGGTTACTTCCGGTTTAATCTGCGCAGTTCTTGCAGGAAGAAAGTGTTGATTATCTCCCGTTGCATACTGTTCCATGCCGTGTTTGTTGACTTCATACCATGATCTTTAACAGATCTGAAGTCTGTGGTTTTGTGATAAGACGAGCACCTGTACGCACTAACGCTTGGACGACGGCGGACGTGAATGAATTTGATGTGTACGTGAATGTCATTGTTCGTTAGGGATGGTTCGCGCAGACGTTGTATACTTGTTAGAGGAGTATTTAAGGTAGCGGGTGCACTGCAATGCACGTGTGCGTATGTGTGTACGTATGTGTGAGAGTGTAGATTGAGAGGTGAGGGTAGATTTCAGATAACACTTGGATGTATTTTTATAAGAGGTTTCGTCATATCTGGAATATTTTCAGAGATAATGGGCATTATTTATTGCTGTACTTAGTGAACTGATTTGCTGTGATTGTAACTGTTAATTTATTGGCTTTAGTATGATTTGTAATAAATGTGTGGCAGGATTACGCTGAACGGAGATCGCGGAGGTTCGAGGTGATATAGTACATGGCTGAGGTGTTCATTGTTATGTTCTTACATCAGACGATATTGATTTAATTTTTAAATATTTTATTCATCAGAATAGGGTTGGAATAAAGTCACATAACACAATTTATTCAAACTAATAGTCTAGCTTGCCACTGTAAACGAAATCAGAGGACCAAAGGTCACATGTTCACGTGACAGAGCGAAATCTGGTGTAGAATTGTAACATGTTGATGGAGTATGTCAAATTGAACTCTAAAGACACCATCTTAACTTTTGACATTTCAACGTAAATTTACGATATCGCGGACAATATGTCACGTTTTATGAATGCATTGGAAGTTTAAACAAATATAATAATAATTTTTTTTTATTAAATTAAAAGTTTCAACTTGTACCATGGTAAACTACCAAAATAAATCCCATTCAAAAATAATAATTTTAAAATAATAAATTTAAAATTAAAATAAAAAGTTTCAACTTGTACCAATGATCAACTCCCAAAAATAAATCCCATTTAAAAATAATACTTTTGTTAAACATCCGATAACACCTGTTTCAGAGCATGAACGAATGTTAACGACTGCCTCCCAATAGAAGTATGTCTAAACTTCACGACTATGCTAAATGTTTATACATTTGCTGCACACATATTTCTGTGATTTCCTAATTTGACATCTCAATTCATTTACATAGCTGAAGAAATATGTTCTCTGACGAACACCGCGTGCGTTGTTATTATGAACACCTATAGAGGTATAGAACGTATATTCTTCTGGTTTTTTTTAGATTCCGTTCTCTGGTGTAGGCTTCCTCTTGCATTCTATAGAGTTGTCGACCTTTTTTCTTTCCATGTACACCAGTGTCACCATGATACATAGTTGCTTTGGGTTCTCATCCCACAACACGCAAATCGTTGGTAATTTAGTTACTGTACTTCGTTGAAGTATATTCAGCGCCTACGGTTTCAATCACTAATTCACCCAGCAGAGAATGGGTACCCGCTATGATGACATGAACATGTGAATGTCAAACCTTATATCCCCTTGAACGGACGGTGAGGTTGTATACTCCCCATGGAGCTGATAAGGAATATGAGCGCATATAAATCCATTGACCTGGGTATCGTTTCTCGAAGCTCTCATATATATTACCAAACGGCAAACCATAAGGACTCTTGTAGCCATGGTATTGTTTCTCGAAGCTCTCTTATCCACCAAGGGACCATAGCACTCTCTTAGCGATGTGTTAGCTATAGGCAAAGAGAGTGCTATGGTCCCTTAGCGGCTAAGAGAGCTTCGAGAAACGATACCCATCTCTATAATACGTGGAGATTCGCGCACTTATGCTCCATGAGCTTTGAGAAAGGGTACCCTGGGCAATAATGTAGCGCTTATTCTTAGAGAACGCTTTCGAGCGTGGATTTGGCGAAAATAATAATGCGCACACTATATATGTTTATTTGGGTTTTTTTCACTAAAATAATATGTTTTTGTATTATTATTATTCATCAAACAGGATCCTGACAGGACACTTTCACCTCGGGTGTCCAGGGGTGCGTTCAAAGACGCAAGCGGCTTGCAAGCGGCTTACCAAACTAGCCACTGTCTCAGAAGTCGCAGGAACCGTAGATGGGACATGGAACCAGTTTAGCTAAGCGGCTTACTCAGCCCTTGTGTCTGTATTTTTGAGCATCCACGTTAGGTGTCCTAGCTCGAACACGTGGGTCTACGCAAACAAAACTGAGAAAGGTCTATTGTCTAGGTATACGTTTATTATAAACGTTCATGTTTGTGACGCCACGAGTAAGAGAACAATGCCATGGATCCCGGAAGATTTTGCAATAAATATTGTTTTAAATTTACTTCTTTTTTTTTTGTAATGACGTAAACATATAAATGCATCAAACGTTAAATTTGGACATTACTAGATATACAGAATAGGAAACGGTTTAAAACAATACACCTACACGTTCATTGTCGTCATGTATTGATATAGTGTGTTGTTTCCTATTTGTAGAACCGTGTTCCAGGCGTCACTATAATCTCGTATGTAAGCAAATACTGACTTTGACAATTTAAAACTTAAACATGACGAAAATTGAATAGATTTTTTTCCTGCTCGATTCTGACGCAATTGTCGTTGGGTATTCTGACGTGGGAGGTTATTTTTCTGACAGCTTATTGTAAAAATGTGACGTACATGTAGATCTATTCTATTGTTTTTATTTGTCGGAATAATACCTCTACAGAGCTAACGTTTAATGATATACATCTCCGACGTTAAATAAAGCTTCTTCATCTTATCTACGTGTATGTACTATATATATATTGAAATTGTAAACAATACGAAATATTTAGATTCGGCTTGTTAGTTTTGGGGCAAGAGGAAACCCGCAACATCCGTAGTCTATAACAAAATTATAGTACTGACAGAAGTTAGCGCATCCTATCAATATCGCATCATAAATGCAACTTTCGCGAATCTTGATGCTGGGTTCCCAGTGCCTTTTGCTCCAATACATGTTCTACTATTATGCTGCCACTCTCGCCATTTGACATTGACCATAATGGAATCGTTGGTTGACGTTCTGGGTATTGTTTCTTGAGACCATAAGAACTCTCGTAGGGATCTCTAATAATATACATGGGGATCGTGCACTTACACGTTAGTGAACAAAATTAATTATGGGTAACGGATGATATTTTGTGAGTACAATTTCTAACAAATCTCAAAAATGCTTCATAAGAAACATCTGGAAGATATTTCAATGCCATATTATTATTTTGCGTAGCCTCCTGACACTTGCATTCGAAGTAGGTTTTAAAGAAAGAAAACCTCAGACGTATGTTTCAAAATACGTTCAACAGATCTCGCCAACAGCATCATATTCAATCTGTTATTCTATCATAACGTTTCCATTGCATGTGTGTATTTCATTATAAGTTATAATAATCCGCTATTCCGGAAATGCTCTCTTGTGATTCGTTAAAATACTTCCAATGTTGGCCGAATCCACTTCTCGTGCGATTTAACGTGACCTCGTGTCCGTGTTGCGTGTGGGCACGGGTTGGGTGGCAGGCGCCGGACTTTCTTCCACAGCGGAAATTTCTCTCTCAATTTTTTTAAAACACTCATTTATGCGATCGACTTTACCGAAAATAATCGCTAATGTTTGTGCGCATGTAGTTCACGGCGGTATTCGGGAACAATCCGTATAATATGTAAAAAAAATATACATTAAATATTAAAACACTAAATTCTCATACTACTAGTATATGTATACTGTAATATTATTAAATGGATATATTAAAAAGAAGTATTACACCTACATACAATATATGTTTGACACTTGATGTCGATGACGTGTGTGATAGGAAATGCCAAGTTTACCTTAAAACCGTTAAGCAGTGGTTACACTTAGACTATCCCGATATATATTGATATAACGCTAACAATAAATCGTTCCGTATATCGTTTCGCCGTAATGGTTACAAATTTACAATAACGAAATATCGTTATCGATATCGTTATATCGTGACCAGACCGGGTATTACATTTTCTGCCATAAGTTTTTTTTTTCAGAACGATTTTTCTCGTAATAATCATCATTAACGTATATATGATGCTCGGCCTGAGGACATGTGTACGCGGAACAGGTAATACTGTATAAATCTATCGCAAGTATTGGTAAGTCGGTAGCGTGTATAAGGGTTTGCATGTAGCTCATTGGCGTTAAAATGGCTAAAACACAGGGCTCTACAAGAACCGATCCTATATGTGCATATACGTTTATAGATAAGTGTCCCTCTATGGTTGTGGCTGTTTCGTAACAATTTTGTTTAAAGAACTAGGTAAATGTATGCCATCCTGGATTAAATGTAATCTGGGTTTGTGCTCAGAAGACGATCACTATGTAATTGTATTGTGTGTGCTGTGGATTAAATATAGATCTAGCATGTTTGTTGTCATCATCCTTTGAGCAACCAATAATCCGGAATCTCTGAAACGAACGATGTTAAACTCAAATTTGCACACAAAAAATCACCGCGATTTGGAAAGCATACGCAATTTGTAAAGCAGCAAGCTGGAAAACGTGTTGTCGCAATATGTAAAATATGCAACGTAATTTGTAAAATTAAATTTTTTAAATGATGATCTGTGTTGAGACATTTTAGAACTTTCAGAAGTGTTATGAATTGCGATGTTTCGTTCTATACATTAGTATTTTTACTAATCGTGGTGATTTTACTAAGTCTAAGTCAATAACGAACAAATATTTTCGAGGTATTAATTTCATCGCTAAAAAATAATAATAATAATTTGAAATAATAATAATAGGAATACGATTTATGAAAAGGTTATATCTATAAATTTACGATGTATGAAAAGGTTATATCTACGATTTACGAACAGGTTAGAGTCTATATCTATATAATTAGGCTACTACATCCCATACCCACACGCACCACAACTATCGGAGGTATTCCTAATATGTCTCTAAATCGACGCATTCCCTAGTTATATCAGAGAAAAAAATCAAAGGAAAAGAAACTGAATTGCCGTCAACCATTAAATTCGAGATTCATTGAAGGACAGATAGGGGTAAATATGTCTGACAGTTTCGAATTCGAGAACCTGATATGGTCGTGTTCATAACATAATCGGAGATGTGTCCTCGGTGAACGAGATTCATTAGGAAAAGGTATTCACACATATACTCCGTAAAGTTTCGTCTTACCAGTTAATACCTATGCTATGTGAGCAGCATTCCTGACAGGTACTACATTGTGAGCCCTGTCACGATCATTGAAAGAGATGTATACCTACGCCTTTCTCAGTGACATCACATATAGACAGATCGTCTGACGTCACATTGCGATAGTTTACATTTCGTATTGTATTCAGTACAGTTCCTTTGATAGTAGACTATGTGTCGTGGTATTTTGTGAAATCATCGCGGAAATCGTGTTTGTCATGGTTCTTCAATATGTATGGTAAACTCAGTATTCTATCGGATGTCTCATTTCCATTTTTAAGTAGGCTACTTAATCAAAAGACAATTTGTATTATTATTATTTTTATTATTAAAGGCATAATATCACACTTGATAAACATGTATAATCGGACAAACGAATTTCGATCTGAGACTAATTACGCTTGATTTATCCACCCAAAAGTTGT
>JAUTBV010104824.1:0-15215 GCA_032361325.1 Lepetodrilus fucensis | reverse complement strand
GGGTTAGGTTTTGTGCATACCAACAGTAGTATAACTCATCGCTTAAACCTAGTTTAGCCTAAACTGTGGTTGAACTATGTTTGTGCATACGGACCATGGCCGGTATTCATAAAGGGACTTAAGTCCAAAAAAAGACTTGTCATTAATTTTGACAAAACACAGGGGATTCCCCTAGCAACCTCAGACTTAAAAACTTATTTAGCTGAGCCTTTTTATGATTGAAGACGTAAGTCTGTGGCTCAGCTAAGTCTAAATGTTCAGACTTTAGTCCAAAACTTAAGCCCCTTTATGAATACCGGCCCATGAGTCTTGTCGAGGTGTATACAGCTTGATCATGATATAGTAGTTTGAATTGCAGAACACTTGACCCATACAGATCACTGACATTTATAAAGATTAGGATATCATATAATAATTTCTTACTATGATGTTCACACAAGTTTAACCAGAACTTTCAAATCGTTCATACTTCAATGAACAGCCATAAAATGACGGTCATTTCTTAAATATATTTGATAGTTTGGTTATGATGGATGTGACCTTTAGGCTACAAAGTTCAGAGTCTTGGCTACAGTTCTGGAGGTATATTGCCACATGATCACGTTAATACCATGTTTGTATATATGATTTGATCAATGTGAAAGAAAAGGTGATCAGAGATGGAACATGTGCAGACTCAGTATGTGCTTGTGAATACTGCTTCCAAGAAATGGCTGCCACAACGACACTTTGGATAAATGACTAAAATAAGATATTGATAGTTTTTCTTGCTATTTATACTATGTCACATATGAAGCTATTTTATATAATTTTACAAATGTGTTGGTTTAACTTTGATACTAGTCAGTTTATGATAATATAACGATAGTTTTTCTTGTTGCATATGAAGCTATTTTATATAATTTCAAAACTGTTGGTTTAACTTTGATACTAGTCTTTTTTTCATGCGCACTCTTTCTGTTCTAACATTTTATTATCTATTTCTCTCTCTATTCTTTCCAAGAGTAAGCTTGATGTAGAGGGCTCTAGAACAAGTAAAATAGCTTAGCATATATAGTGCTTTTATGTCTTTTGGAAGGTAACAATCAAGGTGTTAGTTTGTGGTGCAGATGGTTCTTTTGTTGCTTTCAGGTTGTTCCATGGTACAAGGACAAGATATGTTAGGCCAAAGTGCGGATGTCTGCTTGTCAAACTCCATGTTATTGCCGTTCACTGAATTCTACGGAATGCCTCCTGTCTCGAGGAAGAAATTCTTCCCGTGTAGTCAGTGCGGCAAGTCTTTCCGTGACCAGGGGGCGCTGACGTACCACCGAGAGGCCATTCACGAGCAGAAGGTGTTCCAGTGCCACTGCGGCAAGGTGTACAAGTATAGGCCGGGACTTATTGGGCACCGTAAGACTTGCAACCTGGCACAGCAAGCTATCGCCACTGGGATGGGCTAGGGAGTTATTGCTGCTACAGCTTGTTGAGCAGGTACAGAAGTAGTCATTCTCAGATGTGGATTTCTTTTTATTGCACTTACATGCATGTTGGTTCATAATTGGAGATGTGATTTTGCTCATAAAATGACCAAACCTTGTCATTGTGTTGGTTCATGTGTGGTCTATTGTGTAGTTGCGTTATGTGGGTTATTCTGGAGGCTGTTTTACCCAAATGATAAAAAACTGTTCCTTTGTAGTCAAATTATGGAACCTTCAAATTAGTTGTTTGAGGACTAACCCTCTCCATGCTGAAGGCAACCGGATATGCCCTAAAGATCAGTGCCTGTGCCTAATCCAGCAGGGAGAGGGTTAACAGTAGGATAGGTGATGCCTTCCCAAGTCAATTGCTTCATAAATTAAGGTGTATTTTCTTTTACTGCTTTCAGGTTGGTCATCATCCTCCAATCAGACCAGAGGTGTCCCTGTTCTGCATGGTTCCTGGCAGTTTAGCCCTGTAGAGGCTGTACCTAGCTCTCTGTCCAGTCAGGCCTCCCAGATTCAGAGATATCCAATAGCATCTCAATCATTCTATCAAGGACATGGGGCTACAAATGATGTTATGGAACTCAATAGTGTTGAGAATATCATTAGGAAGTTTGATTTACCATCTGTTAAGGAGAAACCTAAGCGAAGGCAGAGTGTGTGCCCGGTGTGTTCGCGTACATTTTCTGACCAGAGGGCGATGATGTATCACAGGGAATCGGCTCATGAGCGGCGGCTGTACCCGTGTGAATGTGGGAAGGTGTATAAACATAAACCAAATCTGATGGCTCATGCCAAAAGATGTGTGCTTCGTGCATGCACTGAAGGAGTGGAACAGTCTCAGAACTTCTGAAGCACTGCAGAGATTGTTGTGTGTTGTACTCAACTGTGATTGTGTCTAATCTGTAGTAATAACGAGCAGTACTTTTTATGCTTTCAGATCATGGTTGCATTGATGATCAGCTTGTTCTTGAAGCAACGCAAGGTCAGCAAGTAGACTTGTTTGGAGAACATGCACATCTTTGGACCCCGGTGAATGTATGTCCTTGCAATACCTGTGAGAAGGCTTTGTCCACTAGGTGTTCTTGTCACCGACATAGTCGCTTCTGCACTAAGCCCAATATTTATCTATGTCCAGTCTGTGGTAAAGCCTTCACAAGGCCTGATGTGATGCTGGTCCACAAAAAGGGCATCCACGATAAGACATCTTACAGCTGTGCGTGTGGACATGTGTACTCCTTCAAGTCTGGACTGGCAAAACATCAAAAGACCTGCTTCATCCATATGAACAATTGAAAATATGTAAGACAAAACCACTAATTGACGTGCTGCAGCTATGATAATCCGTAGAATTTTATACCTTTTTTTATCTCTGTATATATACCACATCATGCCATGCATTATTGACAATATTGTTTTAATTTCCATGATAGGACATGCTTTATCTGCCATTTACCAATGTTGCCAATGTTGATAGGAAACATGTTACACTTTCTCGTGTCCTTAAAGGTGACCTACTTTTAGATATGTGTAAACAATACAGGTCCATCATTATTTTATTAGAACTTCCAAATTCAGGCCATTGCACAAACTAGTATGACAGGGGAACATAAACTGAACAGCCTCACTGTCATTAGAACTGTAAACACAAGAATTCCAAAGAGACAAAGAAACCCCAATCTAATTAAAATCGGATACAAAAGTATTGCTCTAAAGATATATTGACATATGCTCAACATTGATCTAACACAACCACGCAGTCACTTGCATCAGAGCGACCTTTGACCTTACATGTTCAACTGCGCTTACGAGTTACCAATCTACCCCGCGGCTTGCAAAAGTAAGCATGTGATTGGTTGAAGTCAAAGGTCGCTCTGACGCAAGTGACTGCGCGGTTATATTAGATTGATGTTGAGTGCATGTCAATATATCTTTGAAGGGATACTTTCTTATCTGATTTTAATTAGATTGAAGAAACCCTTTCCGCTTGTATATAAATTATATATATATATATATATACTTAGTCCCATGTTGACTCGTTGCTGCTTATTGAGGTAGGTCATGTAATTGTGCTTATTTTTCAAATTGGTCTGTGCTGTCATTGTCATTACCCATTATTGCTTAATGTCGTTGATTCTAATTCTGATAGCATTGTGTGTACCAATATACTTCTGTGAATTATTATCAGGGTCTGAATTATTTTCTATAGTGGAAAACACTTCCTTATTCAGGTGGGATAAAACTTTAATGCACACATTATTGCCATTATTACTGTTGTGGCTGATTGCCATTTATTCTAATAAATAGTCCTCCCACCATTAGCATCTCTTCCTCCAAGGTCACTCGGAAAAATTAGCCTTGCATTTAATATTGTAATATTGGAACATGTCAGATCGACATCTACTAGTTACTATTTTTTAATTTTTTAATTTTTTAATTTGTATTTAAACATTTTTTTTAATGGGGTCCACGTTGGACCCCGCATTGTAATCGAATCCGCGGTGCATCGTAGGGCGTTATATCGAGGGAGCACTGTACTTGGAGTTATGTGTTTAACTTAGTTAGAGAAATGTATTTGTATTAATTTCAGAGCTAATAGCGTCAGTTATGTTAGCAATGTGCCTCTATTACTTGTAACATGGAGAGCTATGTGCTTCTATTACATGGAGATATGTGATTCTGTTACATCGAAAAATGTGATTCTGTTACATGGAGAGATGTGTGCTTCTATTACCTGGAAAGCTGCGTGATTCTATTACTTACAGAGATATATGTTTCTATTACTTACAGGGATGGGAGTTTCTATTGAGCATTTGCATACAGCTGTGTATTTTTATTATGTTTTGCAGTTATGAATTTTTGGTCGTCACATATTGGTGAAATATTGCTGCTGCAAAGTAAAGCACTAATTTAATCAAACATATAATTTAGGTGTGTATAATTTCATAGGTGTGGTTAATTATAATACCGTAAGTGTATATCCTGCCAAATTCCATACGTTAAGCATATCCTCAATGTGGAAATTGTCCATATATGATGCCATATTTACCATATTTGATAGTCCTATACCAATTTTGTAACTGATGAAAATGGTTCAATTTTTCATGTAATAAATTTCCCTTTATCAGTCAAGATTAAACATTTATTTTGTTTTCCTTGTATGTTGTATAAAGTTTTTGTGTTTTTGAGAAATTCTTGTAATATCTTTATTAAAAATAATTTTGTTCATATCTTGGACAATGTTTTTGAATATCAAGTGACTTTTACTTATATGTTGGAACATCCTCAACCAAGATGTTAGCATGTTTATGGAAGAAGAATAATAATAATATGAACATTTATATAGCAGATGACAGTGAGGCCCTTGTCCCATAGAGAGATTGCATCTATGATTACAGTACTTCAAGAATTGTAACATGCACACGCGTGTACACACACACACACACACACACACACACACACACACACACACACACACACACACATCACATCACATCACACACAGAGTTTTTTAGTATAATTTTATGCTCAACTGAAAGGTTTGTTCACAAATCCTCATAATATAATGAGTGTGAAATCTTACTCAAAATGTTTCATAATCTTGGGCCAGATTTGATGTATCTGCATATAATAGTGTAGAACGTTAATGTCCCACTTACTGTCCTTTAGTTCACAGAGCTTTCTGGTGGTGCATCTGAGTTGGTTGTGTTTTTACCTCCATCATATTGGACATGTTGCTGTTTTCAGTGGAATATTCAATGGAAGCTGAACAATACCTGAGATATTGACAATAGGGGAAAAACAGAACACCTCTGAACAATGTTGGTTATCTACTACACTCACGATCAAAAGAAAGTACCCCTCAAATGATTGTAAATAAAACTTGTTTGAATCTGGTTAGAAGCATAGTTTATTTTGCTAAACTGTCGCCAGAACAGATCCTATCATATTCAAAAGAAGCAAGCATGAATATATCATTTTGCACGTGCATTTCCAAAATATATAAACATCGCCTTTTGTGTAATTGCACGGATAATCCGTACCGTAAAAAGAATTCCAAGATTAACAGTAGCGGGTAGAGAACAGGTCATTAGAATGCTGTTGGTGAGGACATTTCACGCCGTTGGTTGTAGGCCACTTACGGTATCCATACTGCTCCAGCGTTACAATCAGACTGGTTGAACACAAGACAGGCCACGATGCGGTAGACACAGATAACTACGCCGCATACACGTTTACGTCATCAGGAGATTGACGTCATCGATGAGGTGCCACGTAACTAATGTATTGGCTGTAATAGTTTAGCATTGGCGACACCTGGCATGTGGAGGTATTAGCTAACTAATACAATAGGCTATGGTGACAATGTTGTACTTGCTGCATAAGAACTGTATTTCTTGGTGCATTTCCAGTTGACCCAGTCGTGTTTCCTATAAGATTCCCTATACACAAATCCATCTAGACAAATATATTAACTGCTACTGCCTGTTTTAGAAATGATTCAGAATAAAATATAGCTATGTTCTTAATATGTGAGTAAAATCACTACAACAGTCTTTTGTAAATGAAATAACCTTGAAAGCAGCTTTAAGCCCCTATTTAAAAATATAAAATAAAATAACATAACAGTCTTTAAAAAATAAGCATCCACCTGAGAAATGGACTAGGCATTCTTATCTACTATACATTGACAAATCAGTCAATCAGCAATCCTAGAATTATGTCAGCTTTGTTCCAGAAATATGCAGTAAGAGGCGGTTCTGAGTGGGCCATGTGACCAGCTGGTGAAAAACTGTCAAAACAGAATGGTACAAATAAAAATAATAAGTTAGGTGCCGCTCTCTCGGAGTGTTCTAGTGGTCTTCGGTGCAAATTTAGGTGTTCTAATCTTGGGAGTATGTCGACCCATCTCTGTTTTATGTATAACCTTCAAAAGCTTAACCAGCATGGCTTGACAGCACTAACCACATCTACCAAGAAAACATGGTTATGGGAATCACAGCAAAACATATTAGTTATCATGTTAACATATTAGTTAACATATTAGCTAACAAAATCCTATCAGGATCCTAACAGGACACCCGAGGTGAAAGTGTCCTGCCAGGATCATGATAGGATTTTGGTAGGATCCTGGAGCAAGACACTTAAGTTAACTATTTTTGCTGCGAAGGACGTACATATATATATGATATCTAGATTCAATCCATTATTAAGAAATACGTATCCCTTACAGCATGTGTTCACCTCTACAGTATAGTACTATTGTGTATACGCGTATTCCATGACAATGATAGTGTCTTCGTGTTGCTGTTACAGAATTGTCCAGGGCCACACGACGGGACACGAAGCCTGTGCTATACTGCTGTCAACGTTGCAACTTCTCCACTATCAGCTTCCGCGATTATAGTCGTCATATTACTTCCCAGGACGAAACAGCAGCCAACTTTGTTTGCAAATTTTGCAGTGTTGCTTTTGAAAACTATGACGCATACAGCGTCCATTGCCTAAAGGAACACAAGTACATTGTGGGCTTTGAGTGCGACCGATGCAGCCAGGTGTTCGAAAGTCTGGCCATGCTTCTACAGCACAGGATTGTCCATTCAGAACAGCGATACAGCACCACGACATGTCGTCAATGTCAGAGAAGGTTCACGTGCACTGGCATCCTTGAAGAACATCTGACGACCTGCGGATTGAATTCGAGGGACTTGGGTCTCAAGTGTGCCATTTGCAATACGTTCTTTTCATCAAAGAGGGCTCTCACCACTCACGAGAACGGTCTGCATAAGAACAAAAAGTATGCGTGTCAGATATGTGGCGAGAAATTCCGCTGGCGAGCTGATGTGAGGAAACATCGACTGCGATATCATTGAGTTGTCACATGATGTTGCAAGGCTATTATATACGCATGGTCAATGTTAAATAGGACATTTCTTGAATACAGCTTTTTACTTTTATATAGAACCTTCTTGGTAAGAAAAAAACATGCATATGTACGGATGATTTCTGGACCAGTCCTGTTGATATGGATGCATTTCAGGGTGTTAACTTAATTCTACTGCCAATGCCTCTTCTGATGAATATACTTTGCTTTGCTTTATATGATAGAACTTTGCTCTAATAATAAGACCAGACATCAACCTGGATTTTGTAATCAACCCATCTCGTATTTTGACATTAAATATACCGAGATATATACAATGTGTACTTGTTTGTTTGTTTGTGTGTGTGTGTGTGTGTGTGTTTGCGTGTGTCGTTATTGTATTATAAGGATCAATATGCCGTTGAACTCTGAAAAGAGTAACAAGTTTTACAAATCTACTTTTCCAATACGGTGTGTGTGGATTAAAGCGGCCACGCAGTACTACGATGAGTAAAACTACCACACTTGCCGCTATACCACACTTGCAGACTTATTTTTCTGAATGATATGTTGAACCTTGCTATATTTGTTGAAACTGAACAGAACGAAGCTCTTTATTCTGTATCTCATACTGCGAAATGTTTCCGTTGGCCCCATACATAATTAGAAACCATTAAAATGAATTACAATGTTTACAGATAAGATAAATAATATAATGACCAACTGTGCTTCTTCTTATGGTATTCTTGCTTATTAGTTGATTTGACATGTTTGGCCTATATAAAATCATTCTGTCAAACAATTTAATTAATGTTTTTCAGGTCTTGTCTACAACAGATATGACGTCGATTGTGCCATAGACTGGACTTCGGACCTGGTTCCTAGCAGTCTCTCAATGACGTGTACCCAGACAGGATTGTCTTGTCCTCAGTGTGGAAAGTGGTTCTCAAGCGCCAAGACGCTGAGTTGTCACAAGACTGGGGTTCACGACAGGAAGGGCTACACGTGCGTGTGCGGCAAGGTGTACACATACCCGTCCGGACTGAGCACCCACAAACGAGCTTGTTCAGTTTTCAACTCTCAAAACATTTGAAGAACATTTTAATCGTTAGGATCCTGGCAAATGATTGTGAACCGTACATTCGTTTAGACATGGATATGTTTAATATAAGGACATATGGGTGGACATTAAATTAAGAAGGAACAAACGTATTGAAAAAGATGGACAAGAAATTAGTATACGAATCTTCAATACAACGGAATGCACACGTAACACGATCTTAACCTCTTATAAAATAAAATAAAGTTTAAAAAAAAGTTAATCACGTACTGTATTCAAAACTGTTTTCAAATCAAATACATGTATAACTGAAACCATCTTAACATATTCATTTTCGCATGTTACTTGTGAAATTAATACAACCACACATCGTCACATTAAAACAATAGAGTTACAATGCTTAGCTTTTAACTATACTATTTCTACACTAATTACACATTTCAATGTAGATATACTAATGTGAAAGTAATAAGTATGACAGTCCGTCCATAGTTCTTACCTTGCTCAAGTATTCGGGTAACAATTAATGGGTTTGTTACGATGAACATTACCATGTGTGTTTCAGCTTGCACACCAGTCATTTTGTCAGAGTAGTACCATTACACATGTGTTTGCAAGAGAGGCACACAGAAATACAATAAATAATATCTTGTCCACGTTACTTATCTTTCCAGCAAACCGTTCATTTCGAGACTTAGCTGGCGATGTAATGGTTTCTATCCTTGTATCGTTATTCTTGTTTAGAAGTAGTATCGACACGAACAACGCTAGGAAATTCTGACACAGTACACACGTCAGATAGACGGTCAACTTTGGCGTCTTGGCTGAGGCTCTTGGCATCATGTCGTTCATGAAGTTGAGAAACACAGCATGCGAGACAAATAGGGAAACCTGATAAGAAATCCTTTCGCCAGTTTCCGGGGGAATAAGAAACACGAAGGAATTCATCACTGAAGTTATAGCCATAGGGAAAATAATGTTGATCACATAGAACGAACTTTGTCGTTTCAAAGTGAGCGTGAATGATTTAAGATACTTACTATACTCCAATGATATATAGTCCAAAGCTGTTTCATTACCAATACCGATTTTTACAACTTTCCATTCAGAATTCTCCATATAATATTCAGACACTATAGTGTCTGAAGCCACATATAATCGCATTGACACAAACGCATCTAGTGTGTGTATGATTAGTTTGCAATGCTGTTCATCAAATGGAAACTCGAACACATCAACTGAACAAATCGCAGAAAATCGTTCTATTATACTTATCGTCGCATTTCCATACGGATGTGCATTGATATAGCGTATTTTATCAGAAAACCTAATAATATCCACTCCATTGAGCATTACTATCTCTGGATACCAGATATCTTCCTTGTTGATTTTGAAATCGTACACTCCACGAAAGTTAGTAGTATTCCACTTTATGCGCTCGTCTGGCCAAAGCATATAAAATGTACCCGTCATCGTCAGAATTTGTGTTGAAGCATCTATATTCAATATTGCTCCACGAACAAAGTATATTCGTACATCAATGGATGTTTCATTACTACGAAAAGGAGGCATGCGGAGTTCGGGAGTCATGATATGTTGTTGCAAATTCGTGGCTTTTCTGTTCTCACACCGTGTTCTTGTTACGCAAATCAGACACAAAATTATTACAGCTAACGATGCCATTCCGAGAGCAAAGTCAGTCGGACTAATCCTGAATCCTTATGACGTATGTTATTATGTTATTAATGGAACTATGCGTAGAAACCATTAGTTGATAATGACTGATCAAGTATAGTCTGCAGGCTCATATTTGCTTACAGCTTACTACTACTACTAGTCTAATAGTAATGCATTTATAGAGCACTAAAAAACAAATAGACGGTATAGTTTAAATAGATACTAGCATAGTTAAACACTAATGCATAATTGACATTGAGATATACTTCACCTGAAAACGTTTGGATGTAAATATTAATGTTGACCAGTCTGCCCGTCACTAATGGTGCCATTCTAAGTTACCAATTGAATTTGTAGAACAAATACCATTACAATATCTGAACAAATGAAGAATTACAGCAACAATTCATATATGGGATTTTGGTTTGACAATACTTACTATCTACTGGAACCATTTCGCTGTGGAACATTCCAAACTAAGCTGACAATGACTAATGAGTGAAAACCATTAAGATATAGATTTATGAAAGAAAACATGCATTAGTTGTTATTTTTCTTCTTTCTAATTTCAAGATTCTTTCACTCATATCATAGCCATTATTTAGGGCTTAAACATCCAATATGGCCATCACAGCGTTATCATTATGTTTGGAGCATGACAATGATGAATACCTTGTATGGAAAAGAGCAAGATGGCCGCCACATAATTTCCAAAATGGCCACTACCGAAGACAGATGTACATGGGATGATAAATGAAGGAAGAAAGAGAATAATGCATGCACAGCCATTAAAAGAGTAGGCTTACATATGCATTAGCAGTTATCTGTGAAAACACACACACACACACACACACACACACTGGTTTATAAAAAAAGTTTTTTTTTTCAAAGAACCGCTTTACATTGTAATTGTGGTGATAACTTGTCTGGTTATTTTAGGAAAACACTTGAAATACTTGTAGTGCTCAATGTTTTAGAAAACCTGCGAGTACCGGCTGATACTGATGAACCAACTACATTACGAGAGGCATCCTATCATGCATATTACGCATACCTTCTCAGAACACTATAATATCTGTTTACCCGAGGCGGATTCGACCTTTGACTCCAAAGCCCAACGATCTACCCCGATGTTGGGGATTACCACGTAAACGCGTTGCGAGATCAGTCTAATAAGCCGGATCATCATAATCCAGCTTGATCTCTGTTCAAATTCTGGAGCATTACGAACATAGAGGATTAGGAATGGTGCATTTCGGCTCAATATAACAACCTTCAACTTCCCATTTAGGCACTCGTGTACACGATATACATAACTGCGGAATAGTGTGACCAATTAGTAAGTAGATGATATGTTTTGTATTACTTATATTTTGTAAATAACAGTACGATTGTGGAGGAACATCGGATCATGTTTATAAAATGGAATATATATTAAATAATATTTTGACCTGTAAGATTGTAGAGCATGTGTGTATTCGGAAAAAGTTTCTCTTTAAATAGATAGGCCTACTGGCTATCAAGATATTAATACTTAAAACGCGCCTATTTATAAGTGAGGAAGTAATGTTTTGCTATCATAGAATCTGAATGTGTTCTTAACTCATTTAGTGTGTTGGTTAACTTTCTCTACGCTGGAGGCAACCGGATATGCCCTAAAGAGCAGAGTCCGTACCTAATCCAGCATGGAGAGGGTTAAATAGGCCACAACGCCTTAATGGACATGCTAAGAACATACTGCTGTACAAGATACCCCCACACTCGTTCACGCAATTAGTATTTCCTGCTTAAACGCCCACTAATTTTGGAAACGTTCAAGAAGTCTTGAACTTCATTACCAAGATATTGTCCAACATGCACGTATTATGGTTATATATGATCAATATGCACGTAGTATGGTTATATATATGATAAATATGCACGTATTATGGTTGTATTATAACTTGTATCTAAACAATATTAGCAGCAAACTGCTTCTAACCTCATACTGTAATCATTCTTATATAATAATATTAAAGCAATATATTATTTGAAGCCGGTATCGGCAAATACAGCGTTCATATATCCAATGATGCTCGAACGAAAAACGATATTTTGCTGATGAAGACCTCATATAAAGACGATTCAACAGGAAATGGTTTAGATTTAGCCGATTTTTAACGAGATCCCATATTATTCTACAGTTGGCGGATGGGATTTTCGTTATACAACGCCATGGACAAACAGATAGAGCAGGTATAATGAAGACGACGGTGAGAGAATGACAGCGAACACCATGAAGCGATTTACTACCTCTAAAGAACCAGCAAAGAAGAAATTGTTCGACATTGATGATTACTTTCAAGAGGACTACGACTTTGATGGTACATGTAATACTAACTGAAATTCAAATAAAAAGCCCATACTAGCATTGGTAGCATTTATGTTGGTATGTTAATATACCTAACAACCAGAATGTGTTGAAATTGAGAATTAACGACATTCATTCATTGCCATTGGTTTTAGGAGCACACATGTTGGGCAGAATTAAAACTTGTGTATACTACTAATATAATTTATCTGTCTTTTGAGAGTAATTGTTACCCACTAAGATACATTTTGTAAACTAGTGAAAGTATTAATTGGACATCTACTATGGTAGGCAATTTGCTCAAATGTGCGATCAAATAATTAAATAATTTTAAAGTAGTTTCTGCGGCGTGCCAATATACGAGTGTGTTTTTAGCACATTTTCTTGCAGCTGATGACGACGATGAAACTCAGCAAGGTAGCAATACGAAAGATGAATCTCAAAAGGCGTACGATTCATCCTGTCATCAACAAGGCATCCCTGTGAACAAACACATACGGAACTCTCTCTTGACAAATAACATAGTCGTAAAGAATCAACATCTTTCTGTCAAAGACATTCGGGCACTCTCTATTGCCATGCTGGTAAGACAATGCCACCGTGTCCCTAGTAGTCCCCTGTGTTTACAAGACATAATTAAGTACCGCTAGGCATGCTATGATCTTCGAAAGGAATTTGATGTAAAATGACGTAATATTATATCAACTAAACGGATCATTGTTAAAACATATTTGTGAGTGTTTAATGAAATTTGAATATTTTCAGTAACTATACATACAATCATAAAGTGGGGGGAAAGCAACCTATCCCAATATGATACTACTACTACTACTACTACTACTACTACTACTACTACTACTACTACTACTAGTAGTAGTAGTAGTAGTAGTAATAGTAATAATAAATACCATATTTATTTAGCGTCCTATTTTTGTGATTGCTAAATAAAAATGTATCAATATATTGTCTATTGTAAGTATGCTGGTATGGGGAGTATGGTCTTATTTATTGTATGTTATCCTTAAGACAAAATATTGTTTTCTTTGCAGATAAATACCACAGTAAAATCATTGATTTTATGCGACAATGGCATCAATGCAAGAGGACTGAGCAAACTGAATCAGATGTTACCGTACAAAATCAACATCACAGAACTTGTAAGCTGTCAAATGAAATAACTACTAATATTTTGTTTTGTTTTTACCCATGCTCTATGAGATCGTTCACACACTACAGATGTTACCATTTGTGCACTACGGAACTTTGTTGAAGTGTTACCGCTGGTGGTGGAACACTTGTATTAGCTGGCCACACTGTTATGAAACTTTAATGAGCATGATTTCATCCTCAACTAAGATTTGTTATGGGAACGTTTGAACCAAACTTTGAGCTTAGCATGAAATCGTACTCAAAATGGTTTCGTAATATCGGGGCCTTGAATTGCTTGAACATACTTGCTGTACATATTCACTAACGTAATAAATAACCAGTCGAGTACTCACATACATTTTATATGATTCTATATTCGACGTCGGTACTGTACTGCAAAGTCCTCCCATTTAATCCATTAACCCTCTCCATGCTTAAGGGAATCAGAGATGTCCTAAAGAGCAGTGGCAGTGCCTAAATCAGCAGGGAGAGGGTTATTCCATTTGAAACAAGTCGTGGTAAATAAGTATGATGAAACTTGCCCTTGCAGGTAATCACAGACAATGCGATAGGAACCAATGGTGCCAGAGACATATGTCACGTGCTCATGGCAAGCAGCGTTGTGAAAAAGGTGGATCTCTCTGGTAATATTAAACCCAATAGCATACAAACCCGGGTATAACGCTCTCTGTGCCGATAGCTGGCACTGCAAAGAGAGCGCTATGGTCGCTTAGCGGATTTAAGAGAGCTCTCTGAAAGGACACCCAGGCTGGCTCTGTGTGGTATTACGATAACAATTTTTTAACTCATATAAAAACTTCCCATTAGCGAAGCCATCGACTATATGCACTTTATGCCGTCGCGAATTGTATATTCTTCCGAAATAATATTTCTTTAATATTATTTAAAATATCCGAAACTCGATAACTGTTAGCTATCATTTGAAGTAACGGATATTCTCTTTCTAGGAAATCATTTGTCAGAAGCTGATGCGGAGAACTTAAAAGATGTTCTGGAGGAAAACAATTCAATCAAAGAATTGAACCTCAGCCACAATGAACTCAGAGAAAAGGGAGGACAGATACTCGCTGAGGGCATCGGTGCGTCTCGTAGCACCTACCTTATTTATTTGTTTACATATCCTATATCGACTTTAATAGCCAAGGTACTGCACTATTACTATTAGGGTAACATTTCTTCGTTGAAATGCTTCTGATATAACACTATCTATCGTTGACTTAGTGAAGAAGGTAATTTATATGCTTGTGGTATCTGTTTCTCCTGGCATCAGCTAAGAACGATTGCATACGAGTTCTTGACCTCAGCTGGAACCATCTTCGTATGGAAGGAGCAGTAGCAATAGCTAAAAGTCTAGAGGTAATTATTCATATCGAAATAAACGTAATTATTTAAAATATATTACATTTTGAATAAATATATAAATAACATATTCCACGTACAGGTTCACTAACAAACAAACAAAAATCAAGAATCATGATCAAAATGGTAGATTAGTAGTATTATATTATATTGTATTTAAATATAAATCTCGACATCGTAATCTTTTACGATAGCTATAGCGGCTGCAAGTGCGTCATGTCTATTTTTAGAATTTCGAAGAATATCATTTAAAACTAGGAATTCCGGTGAAGT
>JAUTBV010104813.1:0-15216 GCA_032361325.1 Lepetodrilus fucensis | reverse complement strand
ATAAAATGATTCCACTCGGGACATAAAGTTGATATTCAATAGAACATCGTGTAATATCCTCTATTACTGAAGTAGGCCTACTATTTCTGGGATCATATCTGGTAAACAAAAAACACAACAACAAAAATCATGTACTAGTATACACTTAGACAATAAATAGGCACAGCCAAATTTACCTGATACCGTACATAGTGCATAAACCGAATACATTAGTATTTGTTTTAGTGTCTGGAAAGTTCATATTTTGCAATATAGGTAACAGGTCACTATCTGGGCTATTACCTATTTCGATATAACTACTAGTATGTGTTTACCCGACATTTATGACACAAAATAAACACCCCACCCCACCCCCATTCCCCCCATTTTATTTGATTAAATCTAGAAAAAAAGTTTGTTTCACTTACCCTCTGACATTGATGAGCACTATTCTGACACTAATGTCAGTTTTATTAACTTTTATACGCAAATTACCTGCCAATTTAATATAGTACTTGTTCACAATAAAATGGCTGCCTGCGGCAAAAAAAAAGTAATTTTGTTATAATTAGATACCAACAAAATCCGACGTTGTCATTGGTTCTCTTTATCATTTATTGGAAAGTTTATTTTAATTTTACATGAATTTAAAAATAAAAGAACATAGAAAGGTAAAAATTAAAAATTAAAATAACAATAAAGCACTGTTATCGTGTGTCATTTATTGTAGTAGTTTTTTTTATCTAATGGAAATATTAATAGTACGGTATGCAAACACCATTTTAAAATATGTATTAGTGTAAGCAAATATTGTCTTTAGGTGGTTATTTCCCTCTGAACAACGGCGGAATGCTGTTATCCTGTAAGACCCCCGACGGGAACGATGATGACCGAGGATTGCGTCTTACTCGCTGACCCAGTCCTTTCATACAAATTCATGCTGCGTAGTACAGTTATCACATTATGCCATTACACAAAAGTTTGACAACAGCTACTGCGCATGATCGATGACTATCTGCCATAAACGGACGTTATCTGTCAAAACTGTCGCAAGTTATCTCAATTTTGGTACTTTGGTCTATTAAAACAATACCTGCGAGATGATCTAGTTCACCTTATTGTCCTTAAATTTTGTTTCGTTGCCCGAGTTGATAGTATGCATGATTTTTAGGCCAGATGAATTACATTTTAATAGTTGGTATTTTATGTGACGAAAAGATGAATGCGAGCGATTGCGTACTGTTAGATGTCAACAGCAAGCGTGACCCACTGCGCATGACCATCTCTTGATGTACTCTTTCTGATAACTGGGGTGACATAGCAAAAAAAACACGTTCTGTTATAGTTGTTCATTGGTACTTGGGGAAAAAAACAACACCACTATTGCTGATACGGTTATATCGTAAGTCACCCATAACGTACATTGACATAATTTATAATAAGGAAGGGAAAAACACCATATTTATGTAACCTTCTAGAATTTTTAAATCCAATTTTCAAAGATGGATATACTATAATCATGTAATAATTTCCAAACGTAGTCTAAGATGTGTAAATTTGTGATAGATTATAGCGGGACATGTTTAATTCACAGAATAGTACTAAGAAGGATTATAATAGTAGCCAGGCCTATACACATGACTGATCTGAATTGAATTAAAATACTAACTGGATAATGGGATGGTATTTTATGTAATTATAGAAGCGCATTGACGTCATTGTCAGACTTGGTTGCGCAATTTGGGTTACAACTAGTTCAGAAATCACAAACGTATTGTTACGTTGAGAACTATTGCACAGATTACGACAAAAGGCGTAACCGGTTAACCTCGTCAAAATCTTCGTTAGACCATCAGCATTCTGAAAAATAATTCATCATGCTGGTTTGGAGGTGAAATCTGCGCGCGCGCGCACACACACACATATACACACACGCGCGCGCATACACACACATGCATACACTTTTACATTAGTTAGAAGAAAAATAAACAACATCAATAAACAGCAATATTACAATTTCAGTTGGTTGTAGATTGGCTTCAATTTATCAATTTCAATGTTTCTGTAAAAGTAACAGTCTCTCAATATCAATGTTCACTCTGTTTATAATACACTATAGTTAAGTATAGCGTGTTGTATTTAGTAACAAGTACTTATTTAATTCGAGCAGATGCTCCTAGTTTGCTCGTACGTAACTTAAGCGACGGTACAGGGGAACTAATCTGAACAATTACGTTAAGCTTAAACAACAATGAAAAAAAGAAATGCAAATGCAAATGTGTTGAAACACTATCCGTGTATATGCATATCATATTCCTCTCACATTTAAATGCTCATAGGTGTTCACTTTTACGCTTGACAAATTGAAGATATACATGTTACTCGTACATCATTGTGAATGATAATATATATCATCACATCTCACGACGATAATCGGACGCAGCAACGTGTAGTGGAGACGTCTTGACATCGAATACGACAACACACGACCAGGGACAATTCCTTTAAGACGTTATTTACATACCTCAAACTTATCAGAACCCAGGTGGTAAGTAGAATAAACTGGTTAAGAAAAAAAAACTCCAAAAAAAAAGAGAGAAAGAATTGTCTGGACAACATAAAAAGGAATAAGTGGACCGTGTTATCTATCTGTTGTTTACGTCGTTTTTTTTAATTTAAGATTTAAAAAATCCCAAACAAATTACTATGCGTATCTCGTGATGATGTAATATTGCATTGCGTCTTATCCAACTGCAGATCTTTGTTGTCATATATTATATTTCTTTTGAGGTTACGCAAGATAATGCCAAAAATGTAGACTGTTGGTGGCTCTACACGTATCGGTAACACGTGCAAGCATGGATGAGCGATTTGGGGATAATAATACTATAACGTCGTATTTGACAGATTGACCTATTGTGTGACCATAGAAAACAACGTTAGATTATATATCATCAACCATCCTTCGCAATGTAGGTTGCATCAGTGTGTTAATCTGTGAGTTGGGAGAAGCGGTGACGCGAGAGGGAAAGAGAGTGTGTGAGAGAGAGAGAGAGAGAGTGTGAGAACGAGAGATAGAGTGTGAGAAAGAATGTGAGAGGGATAGAGAGAGAGAGAGAGAGAGAGAGTGAGCCCGAGAGATAGAGTGTGAGAGAGAATGTGGGGGGGCTAGAGTGAGAGAGAGAACGAGAGAGAGAGAGAGAGAGAGAGAGAGAGAGAGAAGCGAGAGAGCCCCATCACCTTTGGATTTATAGCCAATAGCGCCGCCACTTCGCTACCCTAATATTACCCCTTCCCTAAAGAACATGTTTATACATGTATTAATAAGCTATAGACTGAGTTTCTGCCATTTGAAGAACTACAATGAGTAGTAGCAATATATATCAGGTAATGCACACCAAACAGGGAACCAGTTTATCAAATAAGACGATGTAACGCATACTGAAATAAGGAATCTGATACAAATATCAATGGAGCCGAATTTAGCTTGGTAACCTATTAACTCAATGTTGAATTGATTTGAGCTGACGCCTGTAATTGTCAGCCGGATTGTGTTCTGTCATTAAGTCTTCATGTCAAGTGTGATTGTTCTAGAGCAGTTTCAGACATTTTTTTCAGACACAGATATTTCCTTACGTGACGAAAAATTCAGTGGAGGAACTGAATATATTAAAAAAGGATCATATACGCGTACGCCGAGAGACATGCGCGTTGATGGTTGGTCTACGACCTAAATGGAAAACATGTACTAGTATATGCTGTTCCGTGTTTTCCAGTGTAAAATAGTTCGGTTTAGCTGCGCAAGAATTTGGCTAAGTTGCAATGTTGACTATTTACTATAGACGTTCGAAATACCTACGTTTACGTCAAAACAAAAACCAGCAAAAAAAAATAGACTTATATTATTCTTCCTATCTAGAAAATATGTTATTGGTTTAAAGCTCCTTAGTAGGCTATACCTTTCTAGTAGAGACTTTGACAAGTATTCTAGAAACGAATGACAGGTAATTAATTGTACAGCACACCGAATGACCAAAGTATGTTCTCTCCAGAGACAGGCATCACTATTGGCAACGAACGTGTTTCTGATCTAGTCAACTTAGACGTCAGCAACAAACTTTTTGAAATCCCTAGTCGAACAGACAGCCGAGCGTAAACGGATAAAGGAACCAGTTTAAGCACAAAGAAACAGCCGTCTTTCCGTATATAATTTGACAGGATATTATAAATGTACTATCCCTGGGTAAACATATGAGTGGTAGTAACTATCAGTACCATTAATGTGTATACAATGTAAGTACACTAATATCCTTCCAAATTCACCCATGCTAACAATTACAAGACTGACAAAGTTTTAACATGAAGTGCACTCATTTAACCATCTCGACTCCCTGTGGAGTATGGAAATCAGTTTGGCATTTCTAGCGTTAAGTATATCACAATACAATCTCATCTCCCCGTTATCCAATGGGGAGATAGTGATATTTTCAAGGTAAGCTTGTTTATTCGATTAACACACACTTCTGCAGGAATACCTTTTAGATATTTGGAGAAATAAAAATATAAATATGTGTTTTTAGCATAGGTGAAATAAGCCATCCGAATCCAAATAAATTGTGCATATTATATACTATCAGGGCTCAATCATACTTTAAGGTTCTAATCGGAGCAATCTCCCGTAACAATGTAAGCGTATTTGGTATTAGGCATTATAGCGACACTATGACACCAATAATGTAACGTACTTACTGTTAAGACGACTTGGAAAAATATTGGAACAGTATGCCAATACTATCAATATTTTTTAGATACCACGGTTGTATGTTTAAAGTGGGAGAAGAATCTGCGACAACCTTGTATTAAACTGATGGATATATAGTATGCATACTTAACAATTAAGCTTCGATTGAATTTCTTTGTGTCTTTTCACGAACATTTAAAACGGGATTTATATAAACAAATCCGTTAGGACAAATAATCCTGGAAGGATCCAAGACGATTCAGTAATACGGAAACCGATTTGTGAGGTGTGTGGGTGTGTGGGGGAATAAGGGTATGGGTGGGTGGGGGTGGGGATATTAATGCATCACCGAACGATATATAGCAATGGGTAGTAAGCTAGCTATTGTAACCGATTCCCACGATTGAGTGTGAGAAAGTTTGCCAGAGTCAATCCAACAGTTAAATCGGAATTCCATGAGAAACTACCATTTGTAAATATCACGGCGAAGCCATTCCCCATATAAGCAGAACGGGGGAAACCCACCATTCAAAAAGAGGCTCGTACGTAAAGACGTTCTCGCGAGACTTGTCTAGTAGCGAGAGCTCTAACGATATTTGATCTTTCGTTGCGATGCGCCGTGTTCTACGGTATGCAAGAAGAGACGGGGCATAGTGCCAACTAGTTCTAGAATTGCATGCGCGAGAAGAACACCGCGTCAAGCATCAAACTGCTTTGGTAAACAACGGAACCAGCCGTGCCGAAAACAAAGCTACTTACAGAGCACGTGGCAGATTCTAAAAGAAGCCTGCCGAAACCATCATCGGCATTTGACCTTATCTTATTCCACTTCCGCCCACGTAATGCATATTTTTCGCGCACGGTGTCCATGGTTACCAGAAGCTCTCGCTTTACGTACGTATATTCGTCGACCCGATACAGACATTTAAAGTGTGATGGCAGCCGCTCACCAGCATATTTATCAAAGGGAGGTAACCATATGGACACTGGAGGTACAACTCTTATGGCTAACGTTTCGGGAGCAGTTGTGAGCATCATTTGGCAGAAAATTCCGACTGGTCTGGGAAAAACGTCTGATAAAAAGAAGCAAACATTCCTAATGTTTATACATCGCAGCCTTGGACTATAAGCCTACGCTGGGTACCGCATTGCATCATGGTCACAACGCCATGAAGGGCGACGCGTTCTCTCTCTTACCTTTAACGTGTATGTGGAACTACGTATCAATTTAAAACTCTCGCCTCTGATATCGTAAGAAAATACTATTTAAACAAAAGCCAAACCTATGCACAGTTATGCTATAATAAGAACGCTGTATTGGCGTTTACAACTGGAATCGCTTTCAAAGACATCGACCATTTCCTGTAATGAGCACCGGTGACTCGCGAGTGCCGGAAGTGAAAGCTGACGTTGACCGCCGTTAAAAGGTCATTGTGAATCTAATCATGGACCTTGTTGCCTCGTAAGGATCTGGCGAAATCACCGACGATATTTAACCAAGTATGGGCCGTGTTCCCGAAGCTGTCGTATACGTACCGACGTCGTTAAATCTTCGTGAATGAACATTTGATAATCCCGAAAGAGTAAGCTGCTCCACTACCTTCGGGAGAATTGTCTATTCCCCGGACCAGGACCAATATTTGTTGTCTATTCCCCGAACCCGGATCCAATTACCAGCAATCTGATTGGCTCACGTGCTTAGAATTAGAGGTAGGGTTAAGAAAATATTGTATTCATATTTAGGGTCACGTGAGCCAATCAGATTCCCGGGAATTGGGTCCGGGTCCGATGAATAGACACCAAGTCAGGATCCGGTTCCGGAACCGGGGAATAGATCTCAGCTACAGACTAGTCCAGTTTTCGATTGGGTGTCCTAAAGTCTTGGAACGTGACGGTTATACTTACTTATCTAGATACAGACGTACTTGTTTCAATACAACAATGAGAACAGATTATAAGCACGAGTCTCTCACACGCTGGACATTGTGTGTGCGCCAACTCTATTGTATCAGATTAAAACGAATACGGGTATATACACGAATGTTGACAGTTCTAAACTAGGTACACGTACGTTTCGATAGTATCTACCTACCCCTATGTGTGACAACGACAGGTGAACTGCTTCAGTTTATATTCTGTGTTCCACGTTAGATTTGATAAGAAATATTACTTCATGTAATAGCGTTGCTTTACGACGGTGGGCATAATATAATATGGATATTCGTTTGAACAGCTGTTGAAAGGAAAGAGTGAGTGAGTGAATATGGAGTTTAACGTCGCTGCGGTAATCTTTCACCCATTTGCGACGAAAGGGGAGATCTTTAGACAATGGTGGTGGTTGGAAGTGGGGTGGAGTGAGGGTGGGAGTATGTGTGTGTGGGTGAGGGTGGGGGTGAGGGCGTCCTGACCTCACCCAGACGCTTCCATGGAGTTCCCCGCAGTCCATAAGGACAGGTATTAGGGCAGGGTTACATCTACGGATGTCAGAGACAAAGGTTCCGAGTTCCAACCCGCCCTTGGGATTCGACATCAATGTTCGCGGGCTACCTTTCAAACAGGATGGAATGTGCTGACTATTATTTATGGCAGTTCAGTTGAGTAGAATCGGGGGTTCGCCAGTATCAGCATGTGCTTGCAGGTTTACTGCAACACTTGGTGCTAAATGTGTTGCAGGTTTCTCTATGCTCAGGCAAGACGTAATATTTCAACGAAATAATTTCTATTAAAAACTATTCTAAACTACAATTCAAAAAGAATATTCCCAGTGTGATTTTGACACATTCAGAGTTTCTACCTCCATTTTCTAACTAGTCTCGAGTTCCATATACTCCCAGATTCCGTGACCGGTACATTTATAACAGTACACCTGAACTCACGGGTAATTGCTCGCGTGTGTTAAAAAGTGTTGCCTCAATCCATTAACACTGCCTAGCCGTGCATAGACCAAGTTCATGTGTACCTCGAATTATCATTATTATGTTTATTTATAAATCTTTGAATAATTAATCTACAGTTGCACCAAAACCCACAATTGTGAGGTGTATATCTCATGTATCTTTTGTTCTCAGCCGTCTTTGCATTATCAGCTAACGTTATCACTTGTAGCTGATACTGGTGTTGTCATTAATCTTTGTTTATTTCGAAAGAATTACATGCACATTGAAACTTGTTTAGACGTATATCAGATAATGTTATTTGGACTAGTATAATTGACATTCAAATTATATGTTATTCTATTTTACTCTATTGTTATTCTATGTTATTCTATTTTAATCTATTCGTATACCCGGTATTTAAGTCATTCATTCAGTACATACTTACACAAACACATGCACGTATGCACGCGCACACAAACAAACAAACATACAGACAAAACAGTGAAAACACATATAGGACTACGCTCGAATAAACGCGCAAAGAATATTGAGAGAGGGAGAGAGATGGGGGAGAGAGAGAGATCGATAGAGAAAGAGGGAGAGAGATAGAGAGAGGGAGGGAGAGGGAGGGAGGGAGAGAGAGGGAGAGAGAGAGAGAGAGAGAGAGAGAGAGAGAGAGAGAGAGAACCGCCTTTTTTCGATTCATACCAAATACATGTAGTTCTGTCAATTTGTTTTGAGTCGTCTCACTCATTCAATCAGATCAGATAGAACATAACTTTATTATCATAGAATCGACTGTGGTGACATGGAGAAAGTACACTAAAAGTTGAAAATTCAACGATTTCCAATTATTTTCTTCAGCACATTGTGCACTCATTATAATACGACATCTGCCATATTTTGAAGGTTTAGCTTGATTGACACTAACGGTCTATGCCTATAAATACAAGCTCTATTCTTGGGAGTTGGCTTCTAAAATAGGAAATTTTGTTATGGCACTTATACAACCCAGTAAATGTCAAGTGAAACTCGCGAGCGAATCTAATCGCCTTTGACCTCTCTCTCCATCGATCATCGCCGAGTCCTTTCGGTGCGGAAGTGCCCGGATATTCTGTCAGTTGTTTGACGACACGACCCAAGTTACTTCTCGACACCGTCAAACCGAATTTGTCCGATAACCCACTTTTCATTGATGACTGCTTTGTGGAATGTCTCCCGTAAACCACTTGGGGAGAAGATTCCCACCGAGGGTGACAATGGCAAACCAAACGCCGATCCATGGAAGTAGTATAGTATATGTGAGGCTTGTTGATGTACGTAGCATAACATTCAATGATATAATGGCATGCATGCTCGTGTGTATACAGACCTACATGCGTGGATTTGGTCTGAAACGACATTTTTTTTAAAGACACACATTCAGCCATGCCCCAGCATAATCACAAACAATCAGGGTATCGTTTCACAGATAAAAACATACGCAAGCACAAGTAGAAATATAGTCACACACGCACACATAAAACAAACGCACACAAGCACACACACACACACACACACACACAAACACAAACACACACACACGGGCGCGCGCGCACAAGTATAGCCACATTCACACCGCACACACCAAACACTCATACAAAACACAAACACACACACACACACACGGAACACATACACACAGACATACACACACACACACACACACACACACATACAAACACACACACAAACACACATACACACACATACACACACACACACACGGAACATATACACAAGACAAACACACACACACACACACAAGACACACACATAAGACACACACACACATACACACACACAAGACACACACACACACAAGACACACACACACACACACAAGACACACACACACAAGACACACACACAAACACAGTTATACACACACACACACACAAACACAACACACACACACACACACACACACAAACACAGTTATACACACACACACACACACACACAAACACAACACACACACACACACACACACACATCTTTCCAACTACTGTATCCTTCATTATGTAGTCGTACACAATAAACTCGACAATTTACGGGCCTATAGTAAACGCAGTGTGACACATCATTTTCCCATCACATGCAGCCAACACTACACTGGCTCCTGTCATCAGAGTTAATGTAGTGTTACAAATTAGTCTGCACAGATATAACCAGATAGTCATTGATAAGGATCCAGCGTATGCAGCAAAAAAGCCTTCTTCCGCAATGCTACGGGACCGCTGTCAATGGAGGTCTTATCTTTATAAACGACAACTCCATAAAAGCCTGTGTGATGCGTATACAAGGCATTTGCTTTCATCGTATGCTGTACATACACGCCACAACCATCTACTATACGCCACAAACATCTACTATACGCCCCGTCAGTAAAGCATTGCTATTATTATTATGTTCTTTCATAGTGCAACGGAGAATAGAATACTATTTATGTTCATGATGCATGGAATATGATACAAGTAACTCGCGCAGTAACAGATTAACACGCGCTCGTTAAAATCTAAGCATTCCATTTTCTTTTATATTTTTTTTAATTATTTTTTAAAATTATTATTTAACAGAAAATTATAACGACAATTTTATTCCATGAAACAATATTAAAATTATTAATTTGGTACAGTAATTTGTAGCATACACTAATTCCTATTTAAAATTTGTTTTTCACTAGAACATGAATTAACTTAAGAATATTGTATAATGTGATTAATTGTATATCATTGTAATCATGCGTTACGAACAACAGATATAGCGATACCACTATACATAGGGTAATATTGAGCATAGCTATATAGTGCTATGACACCCTATTACATTGGGTTTTTTGTGTGTTTTTTTAAGTTGAATATTTGTTTATGTCGATTATTCACAGGTTATCAAATACCGTGTTTGAATCTCAGTAGGTTCAGCAATGCACGTAACTTACATTTCTTTTGTGGTCATGATATAAAAGAACCTGAAGGGCATTAGTACACAAGAGAGTTGATACACATAATAAAAACCTGAAATGTAAAACATTTTACAATTTGGCATAGCATATTATAGTCGAGAGTTACCTCCTGGATCTAGTATATTTAGTTCAAGGGCGAAATGACACCAATCGTCGTGACATGATCATGACATAAAGTCATGACATAAAGTCGTGCATGACAGCGCATTAAAATATATCCAATGTGCATCAATAACACGATAATCCTCTTATGGGTCATCGATCGTCATCGGATCTATCGTTGAATATGGCCGTATCATTAAGAAAGCTTCGTAGATTGTTTTTTAGCGGTATGACAAAACAGAACAGATAACTCATCTCGACTCCTCCATCAATGTCTCAACGGATATTGTTACGCGCGCGATTACCACATCCTTTACATTAGTACCAGAATGCATCGCGGCGCAGATTGACTAATAATATACCTTCACACGCGGTCTGTCCACGGACCTCCTGCTTTCATGACTGACACAGAATCAACCAAACCGACGCGAATAGCTAGGAGCCTATATAACATTGATTTATCTGTCTTTATATAACTCATAAGTCTTTCTTTTAAAAAAAGGAAATCACTGTAGTTGGACCTATACCTTCCGGATATGGAGTCTACTACTCGCCTGAAAACAATGTATCGGAGACGCACGGTTCTGAATCCGTTGCACAAAACGGTTCCATAGCTACAATTGTCAAATGTTCGGAATTACTAATGTAAACCTGGTTACATGAAGCACTTTTCTTTAGCTGCAGTAGTTTTAGGTAACCATAGTTTCAAGTATTGTAGCGACAAAATAAAAAACACACACTTGTAGCGGGTTCCGAAATTTTGATTTACGTTCAATTGTAGCTATAGGTTTTCTGCTCAACGGACCCATAGGCGCTACAAGTGGAGCGAATTTTATTTATAGACGTACCCAGTTTACTGACTGGTGATAAGCGTGTATGTAAAATGTGCATGATTGTTGTCTTTTTTACATACCCTACGTTGCCTCACGATGTATTACCCTTGAACCATGCTGAACAACATAAGTATTCATCTCTGAATCAAACAGAAATTTAAGGATACGATCCTTTGTAACGTCGTATTAAGATTTTCTCTGGATTTTTAGTCAATCTAAGGCCTAAACTTCTGTTAGCCTATCACCGGAATTCCTAGTTTTAAATTATATTCTTCGAAATTCTAAAAATAGACAAGACACACTTGCAGCCGCTATTTGGATACACACAAAAATCATTCGTGTCATGTGATTGCTGTTCCATCTATGTGGATGAATTATATTATATATATTCGCATTCGTCTCAAGAGAAGAGATCTATTGTTGTAGACGTATGCAGCTGGAATATTCACTGTATCTGACAGTCCCTCATGGATTTCAACTCCACGATAGATTTACTATCGTGTGCGGTAGTCTTTAGTATGACAAATGGCAGATAATACATACATAAATAAATAAGTAAACAAACAAACAAATCAACAACAACAACAAACAAATATACAAACAAATAACTAACTAATTAACCAGACCTATGCTTAAGTTACTGGACATAATTCTTATTTTTCACACACATTTATCTTAGGCAATAACAATTCAGTCCTGAAGGTTTGGGTTCTTAACATCAATGGGTCTGTCATTTATGCTCGTTTCGAAATGTGTTCGAGATGGCCGTAACACATTTTATTTATAGTTATTATTATATAGTGTGGACTGACCAAGAACGTCACGGATATCAATCGATGTCTTCAAGGGCTAAGAATAAAACCATATTTAGACGTACAGTGATCTTAAGAAGCCGGTATTGATTTAGTAACATAAAATACCATGTGCTCCATAGTGGGAATACATTATAATCATAGTTCATCGTCATTAGGTATTAGTTATGAGTAGTTGCTGTGGATTTATTTATGATCTGTTTTTTAATCCAAACTGCAAACTCGGCATGATGGCATAGTTCCTTTTGGAAAAGCTTCCCGTCGTCGTTCTTGAAGCTACTGTCTCTTATAGCAGCTTCCAGGATGAAACCACTTGGTAATTCGGACACAGGACTTTCAACTATTCAGCAGTTATACTCTCTGGAATAGCTATTTAATTTGCATTGAAAGTGAACCTCATCCGTCTATTGTTGTAAATCTGCCCTCGAATGTAAATGTGAAGACTCATCATGCCAGCTTTATAATAATTTATTCTGTATGTCAATCGTCTTTGTATTGTTGTAATTGCGGGCTTTTGTGTGTGTGTGTGTGTGTGTGTGTGTGTGTGTGTGTGTGACAGTGTGACAGTGTGTGTGTGTGTGTGTGTGTGTGTGTGACAGTGTGTGTGCATGTGTGAGAGAGAGAGAGAGAAAGACAGAGAGAGAGAGAGAGAGAGAGAACGCGAGCAATGCATTTCAACAATGCATCAAGTTATTTTTACTAAATCACACATTTTCAACTGTCTGCTACCATTCGTGCGTCTTTTATGATCTATGTATTGCTAACGATCTTGCCTCACTGAATGGACATATTCCCACATATACTAGTATTTCCAGTATGTTCACATAGCTCCCTCTAAGCAGAACCATTACCAACAACATGATTGAATTCAGAGTATATACTACGCTGTCTAACAACGTCTTGACTTCCGGTGGTGTCAAGCCCGTCTCTCCGGGATGAAAGGACGTAGTACTAGTGAATCCTTATAATAACAAAATGCCGTGTAGTCTCTTGATGTGTGGTGTGGACAGACTAGACGATATTTAAATATAGTGGAAGGACGAGTGTTGTCGTCAGTATCTACTTCGTTACGAGAATACAGATGATCTTCAAGACCGTCGTTTGCAAGGCCACAAGAGGTTCGCATTTGGAACATCATTGAGTTACTTCCCCTTGGTTTTCTGACATTCGCCCGAAGATTGCCGAGTGAGTATTTACGGAACTAGTCAATCTTCTCCGAGGTTATCGATCTTTACTTACTACGGGCTGACATTCGAGGTTTTTATAACCGAGTTTTACTTTCAATATCTTTATTAATTTTATTCTGTAATGCATCAGATAGTTTGTTCAATGAATAATGTTGCCGTCATTAAAGTGTTTTTGTTTCAGTCCTTTCATAAATACTGTTTTATAAAGAACAAAAAAAACTAGATTTTTTTTTTAATTCGAAATTGAAACCATTCATCATGGCGATAGAAACCATTATTTAGAAAAAATATACGGTATGTTTTCAATGAAAATTGACACAATGTATGCACATTCCCAATTAAATTGACAGTAGATCGAGATCGATACATTTCTGATTCCGGCCCAGAAGATCGATCGATCTCATATATCCCGTCACATCCTACCGCTAGTCCAAGAAACACTACCAATGACATTTTGCTATCTGATTATTGGTTTGGGAACACTTTATTCATGAAAGAAAACACGGCCCACCGTCCAACGTCTTAGCAATTTCCCACCTCGGTCATGACCCTTGGAATTACCAGAGGATGACCTCGTCCTGGGCTCCGAGGAATATCTTTTGACGTAATCGTCTCGACGTGATGAGGCTTCCCCTACAAACCTTCCGACTCCTCGACGGCGGGGATATCTTCCTACAGAGGTGTCCAACCTGAATTAATTCAATAGACGCACCAATTCCATAGTAACTGGGTCACGAGCAATGGAAATAACAAGCGTTGGGTTAATATGGGAAACTTGCGTACGGCGGGCGACGTTATATAACGTCATTTTGGCGTCCTCTAGAGATGTTGATAGCTACGAATACGTCATACAACATTAGTTGTGGTCCCGCGTGGGTGATATCGGTTTCAAGCCAGCATACTGGTTCACTTCCATACAAACTGTTTCTTCTCATAATTCTCCGAGTTTCAATATCTGATATGATGCGTTTAGTATTCTTTTATGACCTTTTCTGGGATCCTTGTGGATATTACAATTCCTTGATAGGATTCATGTTGTTCAAGGACATTGATTATGGGGGGTTGTATCAGCGACATGGGAAAAGACGGCAGCGTTGTGTCCGTTGGATGTGCGACTGGGTGTATTTCTATTTATTGTAAACTAGATCATGTATGAGCAATTTCGCTGTGATAACACTGGTTAAGCAAATTTACCCAGAAACAATTTAAAGCTGGTTATGCTTCCATTTATTTGTTTTATGTTTATGCTTCCATGACACGCTAACAAGTATAATTACGTGTTGCTATATATGATACACTTAATTGATATTACAATGCATCCCAAATATTTCAAAACTATTATGCATAATTTTATTTTAATATATCCAATGTAATAATACTATGTTCTCTATACCATTACGTCATGTGGAATGACGTATATTATCTGGCTTCTAACTTTACGTCTTCAATAATGAATGTATCAATAATATATGCATAGGACCTACATTCCTCTGAAATCAAATCACATTTAAAATATCTAACCAATGAAACAACCGTAGTTATACACAGCCAGTAGATCTACGTCTGACTTGTCAAAACCAGTCAACAAAACATTTTTTTACAAATAAATAAAATCATAAAAAATATCCGTACGTTTGTTGGACTAATAATGCATAAATTTGCATTCAGTTATTAAAAACAGC
>JAUTBV010104802.1:0-15217 GCA_032361325.1 Lepetodrilus fucensis | reverse complement strand
AACCAAGATGACTTTGATAAATTGGTTGAGAAATGGACTAATTTGATAGAGTTCGATGCATATTTCCCAATATCAGCACTACATAATGCTAATGTACCTGAATTAATGGAATATATCAAGAATCATTTACCTGAAGGTCCAAAGTATTACCCCGATGATCAATTGTCCGATAAAACAGAAAGATTTTTTGTAAGTGAAATAGTAAGAGAGAATCTACTAATGCTTTACCAACAAGAAATCCCATATTCTGCTGAAGTAGTAGTAGAAGAATTTAAAGAACAAACTCTTAGAGGAAAACCCTTTGTTAGAATAAGGGTTAATATCATAGTAAATAGACCCACTCAGAAATCTATAATCATTGGTAAAGGGGGGAAAGCAATTAAGCAACTGGGTATCCATTCACGTTAGGGTATTGAGAAGTTCTTAGGTTGTAGAATTCACTTAGAAACTTTCGTAAAAGTAAAAGAAAAGTGGAGAAATGATGATAAAATGTTGAAACGGTTTGGCTATAAGCATTAAATCAATTCAATCATAATTTAATTTGAATAATACAAGTATTTATATATAAATGAAGACAGTAGCAATAGTAGGAAGACCGAATGTTGGAAAATCGACATTCTTTAATAGATTGATAGGAGAAAGAAAGTCTATCATAGACAATCAGAGTGGTGTCACCAGAGATAGAATCTATGGCACTACAGTGTGGAATGGAAAAGAATTTTCAGTAATCGACACAGGTGGATATGTCAAGGGATCAGATGATATCTTTGAGGAAGCGATAAGAAGACAAGTGAATATAGCTATGGATGAAGCAGATATCATTATTTTTTTGGTAGATGTAATGACTGGCGTAACTGATTTAGATGATGCCATAGCAAAGATACTTCGTAGATCTCCTAAGCATATTATCCTAGCAGTGAATAAGGTTGACAATAATCAAAGGCAATTGATGGCTAATGAATTTTGGTCTCTAGGTTTTGAAGATACATTTTTCTTAGCAGCCATTTCTGGTAGTGGTTCTGGAGAATTACTTGATAGAATAACTGAACTTCTTCCTGAAGAAGACAATGAAGACAAAGGAGGAGATGATATCCCAAGAATTGCTATTTTAGGTCAACCCAATGTAGGTAAATCATCTTTTACTAATGCTCTCCTTGGAGAAGAACGTAATATCGTTACCAATTTGGCAGGGACTACGAGAGATTCTATCCATACTAAATTCAATAAATTTGGTAGAGAATTATTACTGATTGATACTGCTGGAATAAGGAAAAAGGCAAAGGTACATGAAGATTTGGAGTTCTATTCGGTAATTAGAGCATTTAAAGCAATAGATGAAGCAGATGTATGTATATTGATGATAGATGCTACATTAGGAATTGAATCTCAGGATATGTCTATATTCGGACAGATAGTCGATAAGAGAAAGGGGGTAATAGTAGTTGTGAACAAATGGGATTTGTTTTTAGAAAAAAAGACTAATTCTGCTAGAGATTTTGAAGATAAACTAAAGAGAAAAATGGCTCCATTTAACGATGTTCCTGTAATATTTACATCTGTTTATGAGAAGCAAAGAATTATCCAAACTTTGGATTTAGCCCTCGAAGTCTATAATAATAGAACAAAGAGAATAAAGACATCTGAACTAAATAATGTCATGTTGAAAGCTATTGAACATAGACCGCCACCATCTGATAGAGGTAGATTTATACAGATAAAATATGTAACTCAGCTTCCAGTATACTATCCTGCATTTGCTTTCTTTTGCAATCACCCGAAGCATATAAAAGCTTCATACAAAGGATATTTAGAAAATAAATTGCGAGAGTATTTTGATTTTGAAGGTGTTCCAATTAGTGTTTATTTTAGAGAGAAATAAGAATAAATGAGTACTATTTATTAGTAATTACTACTTATTTTGACTTTTCTGAAAACATCCAGTATTTTGAAAATAATAATTTGAATGAAAGTAATAAAGACAAAAATAGAAGGATTAGTGATCTTAGAGCCTAGAGTTTTCGAAGACGAAAGAGGATACTTCTATGAATCATACAATAAGAAAGTATTACTAGGCCATGACCTAGATTACAACTTTGTTCAAGACAATGAATCTGCATCAACCTACGGTGTTATCAGAGGATTGCATTACCAAGTTGGTGATTTTGCTCAAGCAAAGCTAGTAAGAGTTACCGAAGGCAAAGTGCTTGATGTTGCAGTTGATTTAAGAAAAGGATCTCCTACATATGGAGATGTATTCACTATAGAGTTATCAGCAAATAACAAGCTGCAATTATTAATCCCACGAGGATTTGCTCATGGTTTTTCTGTACTAAGCGAAACCGCAGTTTTTAGTTACAAATGTGACAATTACTATTCAAAAGAGTCTGAAGGTTCAATAATATATAATGATAAAGCTTTAAATATTGACTGGAAAATAGAAAAAGAAAAAGAAATCTTATCAGAAAAAGATCTTTTGCATCCAAGCTTTGGCGATCATAGACAAAAATAGAATAGTGCTGAGTATCCTGGTTTATAAACTATCAATTTGCTCTGCTAATTCTTCCCATTCAGTATTTTTTAGTTCTAGCTCATTTTTCTTTTCACCATACAATTTCATTACTGATTCGTAATCATCAGATTGATAAAATGAAGGATTGGATAAATCAACTTCAATTTTTTCTATTTCCTTTTCGATGTTGTTTATATCTCTTTCAATATATTGCAACTTCCTATTAGCCTTCTTCAATTGCTCTTTTTGCTGAGATGTTCTTTCTTTGGTAGGCATAATAATTTCAGCAGTTTTGGATTTAGACATTTCTAGCTCTATGATATCAGTCATCTTTCTTTTTTTAAGATAATAAGTGATATCGCCCAGAAATTCTTTAACCTGACTGTCTCTAAATTCAAATACTTTCTCTGTCAAGCCTTCCATAAAATCTCTATCGTGAGATATTACTATCAAAGCTCCATTATAATCCAAAATTGAGTTTTTCAGTACTTCCTTAGCATCTAGGTCAAGGTGATTTGTCGGCTCATCTAATATCAGTAAATTAAATGGTCTCAATAGCAAACTAGCAATAACTAACCTAGCTCTCTCCCCTCCTGACAATACAGATACTTTCTTATCTACATCTTCACTTGTAAATAGGAACGAACCTAGAATAGACCTCAATTTAGTATTCATCTCTGGTGGAGCGTCTGCTTGTATAGTTTCTAATACTGTCAGATTCATATCTAGCATCTCAGCAGATTCTTGCCCAAAATATGCTATTTTAACCATATCTCCAATCTTCAATTCTCCAGCTGACAATGGCTGCTCAGCTACAATAAGCTTAGCCATAGTGGATTTTCCCTGACCATTCTGACCAATAAACCCAATTTTCTGATTTCTTTCTATTACAAAATCAACATCTTTAAAAACCGTGAGGTTCCCATAAGATTTTTCTATTTTAGATGCTTCTACTATGATTCTATTAGCTCTAGGAGCATCAGCCATAGTGATACGCATTTTAGCATTATCTCTTACAGCTAGCTCTACCCTCTCTATTTTATCCAACTGCTTCTGCATAGACTGAGCCATCTTTGTCTTAGTAGCCTTAGCCATAAAACGATTGATGGTCTTTTGTTTTTGTTCTAATACTTTTTGTTGATTAGTATATTTAGCACTCAATAATTCGTCATGCTCTTCTTTCCAATTTCTATATGTTTTATATGATCCTTTATAATCAATAAGATTTCCTAGTTCTATCTCCCATACTCTATTAGATAGGTTCTCTAAAAATCTCTTATCGTGAGAGATAAAAACAACTATCCCTTCATAAGCTTTTAGGAATTTTTCGAGCCATATAATAGACTCAATATCAAGAAAGTTAGTAGGTTCATCTAAAAGGAGTAAGTCTGGTTTTCTCAATAGGATTTTGGACAATTCGATTCTAATCTTCCAGCCACCACTAAACTCTCCTACTTTCCTATGAAGGTCTCTTTGCTCAAATCCCAATCCCTTTATGATTTTCTCAGCATTACCTACCACATTCTCACTGTTAACCTGATGCAATTTATCTGATTCATCTGATAAATCATGCAATAATTTAGTATATTCAGAAGATTCATAATCGACAGAGGCTTCAAGTTTTTCAGTTATTTCATCTATTCTATGCTGAATACCTGCTATCTCTGGGAATACTTTTAGAACTGCTTCCATAACAGTATCCTCTTCCTCTAGTGTTATCTCTTGCTTCAAATATCCAACAGACATACCCTTGGGCAACTGAACTTCGCCACTATGGGCAGATTCTACATCTGCGAGAATTTTTATCAAAGTGGATTTCCCCGCTCCATTCTTTCCTATTAAACCTATCCTATCACCCTTCACTATCATTCCATTGATACTGCTTAGCAATTCTCTATCACCATATTTGACAAATATATCTCTTAAATAAATCATATAATTCTTAATGTGTTATTGGAATAATTCTCATGAAACTATAGAGAATATTGTTAATAAATACTACAAACAAAATCAGATTTGCAAATTAATCAATTCCATTTATTCTTATTGGAAATCTGAGAAATAACAGTATATACATCTCCCATGTCATGTAATACCTCATTCCATAATTGTTCATTATTGTCTTTAAATATCATCTTTGTGTCAATATCGGATACTAACCAAGAACCAGTCTTCAATTCACCTTCTAACTGACCTTTCGTCCATCCCGAATAGCCAAGAAAGAACCTAATATTTTCTTTGCTTAATAATCCTTCACCTACAATGGATTTCACCTTTTCAAAATCTCCTCCCCAGTATAAATCATCTTTCACATGATAACTATCTGGTAATAATAATGGCACGTTATGAACATAATGAATAGTATCATTAGCGACTGGACCACCATAATATACATCACCCTCAAACTCTGGAAATCCCTCTAATAATTCATGCATTTTAGGTTGTATCTTCTTATTAATAATAAAACCTACACTACCTTCTTTATTGTGCTCAGTAACAATAAGGACAGTTCTACCAAAATAAGCATCATCCATAAAAGCCTGAGCAATTAGTATATTGCCCTTGTCAACTTCTTGTTTCTTATCATTTATTTTACTCAAAATATGTATATTTTACAACAAAAATAGTCAAAATTAACAATTAATAATAATCATATATCCTTTTTAAAAACATTGGTATAAAAGGGCAATGTCCTAGTGAAGTACTTTTCCCTTTTACTGTCATATGTCACAAATCTAGCTCCCTTAATAAGTACATCTGTATGGCGATTAATATTACAGCCATCCCCAATTATATTCCATGCTGGATTTAAAAAATCCATTATCTTTGAAACTCCTTTACTCTTATGTTGTATATGCTCCATCACCACTAGCTTACCATCATCCTTAAGTATATCATAAAATATTGATAGGGCTTTCTCTACATCTGGTATTGTACACAACACTAAAGTACATACTATAGCATCAAATTTCTTATCCCCTATATATTTGATAAATGCATCATCAGTAGCACCATACTCGAGCAACTTCAAATCTAACCCATCTGGAATCTTTTTTATACCTTTACTAATCATAGCTGACGAAGGATCTATAGCAATAATTCTAGAATTCTTATTATAAAACTTGAAATTCACGCCTGTACCAACACCAATCTCAAGTATATCTCCGTGTAACTCAGAGATTAATTCCTTTCTTAAATCGAATAATCCACGTTCTGTTGATTTCATAAACGTATCATATCCTTTTGCAAATACTCTTCTATATAGATTTTTCATTTGGTAATAATAGTTAAAAAATGCAAAGATATATTTTTAATTACTAATTTTGTTATATAATTTAATTACTAAAAACAATATATGAGAGTTTTAATTATTCTAAGCATTATATTCATTAGTCTAGTTTCTTGTTCTAAAGATCAAGATATAACAATTAAGCAATATCTAGATGAAAACAATATTGATGCTATCCATCATAGTTCTGGTATATACTATTTAATAGAAGTAGAAGGAACCGGCAAACACCCTGAAGAAACTGATGACGTCGTAACTCACTATAAAGGCTACTACCTCGATGGAGAAGAATTTGACTCATCTCTCAATGGTTCCCCTATACAATTCAACCTAAAAAAAGTTATCAAAGGTTGGACTATTGGTATCCCTTTATTAAAAGAAGGTGGAAAAGGTAAACTATTTATTCCTCCACATCTAGCATATGGCAGTTATCCACCAAGCGGTATCCGAAAAGATGCCTCATTGGGTTTTGATATTGAACTTATAGAAATTAAATAAATGAGCTATACAATATCTCTATGCCATAAACACTTGGTATGCTGTTGCGATAGCTAGGATAACAAACAATCCACTCAATATATAATTGATATTTTTGGCAATAAAACTTGCTTTTTCAGCTATAACTTCTGCAAATATAGCATAGGTTGCAAACAGCGTAAATGTACCCAAAACAGCACCTAACACATAGACGCTGGTATAAGGTTGAACTATCTCTAACCACCCTTTAGACTCCAAAAAAGTTGAAGCAACTAGATGAAAAGGAATGGCCAACATATTTAAAGATGACATGCCCATACCTATAACAAATGAATTACCCTTTTTGTCTTTCCCCTCAGCTTTAAATTTCTTACGAGCTTGCATAAAAAAGGAGACAGCCAATGCCAGAAGAACAAATATTGCTACTGTCTTCAATTTAGTTATGATCTCAGGATGTGCCACTAAATACTTGGAAAAAGTAACTGCTATAAAAGCTTGAACAATAACTACAGATGCCGCTCCCATTGCAAACTTAATCCCTTCAGAACGACCTTTGTCTATACTTGTTTTAGCCGCAGTCATATTTAGCATCGAGGGAGCTACAAGTCCTATGAAAGCTGCTAAGAATCCCCCTATAATAGGTAAAAAATAATTCATTTTAATATTGTTTTAGTTTTAAAAATATAATGCAAAGGTACAAAAAAATTAATAAGATTAGTTGTGACGCGAATCACAGGTACTATTACAATGATGAACTGTTTATTGCTTTGTTAAAAATTTAATATATGGAAGCCCAATTGCAAAAAAACAGTATAAAATCATATTTTTTGGAAGGCAAATACGTATAAAAATAGTGCCATTTGATAAAGTAGATTAAAAAATATATATTTTTTATTTTATAAAATATATATTTTAATAATTATTCGTACCTTACAATCTCTAGCAATAGAGAACCATGTTATTGGTAAATACGAAATATTTTTTAATTCACTAAACCATTTATTTTTATGAATATTACATTTAATAAATTAAGAGATCTTAAGCATAGCCTACCTACTGGCAGTATAAAGAAAATAGCAGAGGAACTAGATATAGAAGAACAAACAGTTCGAAATTTCTTTGGTGCTAAGAAGTATAACGATGGTGATACTGTAGGAAAGCATATTCAGCCTGGACCTGATGGAGGTGTAGTTCATATCGATGATGTTAGAATTTTCGAGTTAGCTACAAAGCTTGTGGAATAAATAAAAAAAGAGTTGTTTTCTTATTGAGATTACAACTCTTTTTTGTTTGTCTTTAAGGAGGAGTAAGATAAGTCTTACTTCTAGTGAGTACTCGTACTCGTCATTATTTTAAGGGTTTCATAGACCGAATGTATAGGAAGTCCCATGATATTGAAATAGGATCCTTGTATCCCTTTGATTTTTGTATGCCCTATCCATTCTTGGATTCCATAGCTACCAGCTTTATCAAATGGCTTGTACTTCTCTATATAGTAATCTATTTCTTCATCGGAGATAACATCCATTTCTACCTTAGAAATAATAGTTTTGCTTACCTGATTATCTGATGTAGTCAATGTGTATCCTGTTATTACCTCATGAGTATTTCCACTCAATAGTCTTAGAACTATCTTAGCTTCATCTCTATCTAATGGTTTGCCCAATATCGCATCATCATATACGACTATAGTATCCGCAGTTAATAATATTTGATTTTTTTCTAGTTTATATGGTTTAGCTTTTAGAATAGAAAGGTAAGCAGGCACATCAATTGCTGCCAATGATTCAGGATATAATTCATCTGTCTCAATGGTTTTGATTTCAAAAGCTATGTCAGCATTTTCAAGTATTTCTTTGCGTCTAGGGGATTTAGAACCTAGTATTAATGTCATCTTATTTAAAACATCCATATATTAAAAGTCTTGTGTATATGATATATAAAGCAGTTTCTATGTTTGGATAATAAATTTAGTAAAGTTCTAAACATATATGCTAATAATGTGTTAAAAATTATAGAAATTCATTAATAACGTAAATATTTTTCTATCTTTGATAGCGTTTTGCTAGAATTCAATAGTAGGATATTAACATTTAAAAAAAAGACAAAGTATGAAATTAAAATTTTTAAGTATCGCATTATTTACTCTATTTTTCACACTCGGAAATAGTCAGACTAATGTCAATAGTAACACACTAGTTGATTGTGACAAGGTATGTGAAGTAGAAAAAATAATACAGGAAGGTGCATTATTAGGAGTAAAAATTACAAATTATCAAAAAGGTAAAGGAGCATATGTTCTCAAAGTTCTTGATAAGACAGCAGCTAAGAAGTATTCATTTAGCAGTAAAGATGTAATATTATCTGTGGATAATGTGGAAGTAACAGGTATGAAGCATTTAGTAAAAATGATTCAAGCTCATCAACCTTCTGACTTGGTTAATATTACTTATTTAAGAGGTGATGAAACTTTCAATATTGATGTAGTTCTTGGGGCAAAGAAAACTAGAAAAATAGTCGTTCAAGTATGTTGTGACGATAATGATGAATATTTCAATGACTATAATATTGTTTTATTTCCTAACCCAACTGTTTCAAGCATAAGTGTAGAAATGGATGAAGCTGAAAAAGGAAAATATGTCTTCCAAGTATTTAATATACAAGGTGAAAGAGTATTCTCTCAAGCTAAGGATTTTACAGGAAGATTTACAAATAATATTGATGTAAGCAATATCCCCGCAGGTGAGTATTTCTTGATGGTTTCTAAAGGAAAAGCATCATTCTCGAAATCATTTATAAAGCAAGACTAGTTCTAAAGCTATAAAAGCAAAAGCAGTAGTTCAAAAGAACTACTGCTTTTTTTTTATGCAATTACAAAATCTCAACAACTTACCAGCTCAACAGCTCAACAACTCAACAACTCAACAACTCAACAACTCAACAGCTCAATAACTCAACAGCTCAACAGCTTAACAGCTCAACAACTCAACAACTCAACAGCTTAACAGCTCAATAACTCAACAGCTCAACAGCTTACCAGCTTACCAGCTTACCAGCTCAAAATCTCAACAGCTTAACAGCTCAACAACTCAACAGCTCACCAACTTGCCAGCTTACCAGCTCAACAGCTCAACAGCTCAACAACTCAACAGCTTAACAGCTTAACAGCTCAACAGCTCAACAGCTCAATAATAAACTACCCTTTTATCACCATCTTCACCCCTACTCTATTTTTGGCATGAAGTTTTAAGACATAGCATCCTGTAGTCCAATTTTCAGTATTAAGTATAGCAGATGGATTGTTAGGTTCTACAATTTCTATAATCCTACCATACATATCTATTACTTCAATCTTATCAATATCGAGTTTATTTAAATTCAATAATCTAACATTCAATACATCTCTTATAGGATTTGGTTTTACTTCGATTTCAGAAGATAATAATTTAAGCAATTCTACTTCTGTAACATCCAATATAACAGTATTAGACTTAGATATAAGTGCCAATTCTGGATCAAAAACTACATTTTCCACTACGAATGGTAATTCAAAAACAAAATCTTCACCTGAAAAAGTATGATTCAAAATCAACATAGAATCTTGTCCTTCTCCACTTACAAAAATAGGCACTGGCATTTCAAAGAAATCAACAGAAGAATGTGAAGAAGTCTGTGACAAATTAATACTAATTCCGTTATCTAATTTTGTCCATTTAACTTGATAGCTAGGGTAACCTTGACCATAGAACCAATCATTAAAAAATTCAGTTAGATCGATATCACCCAAAGCTTCTAAATGTCTTTGCAAATCTGAAGTTTTAGCATAGCCATATGCTAGTTTAGGGTCAGCGAGATAGTTCCTGCATCCTTGAAAGAAATTTTCATCACCTACTATACCTCTTAACATATGAAGGAGGTAAGAACCTTTAGAATAAGTTAATCTAGAATTAAAAATCCTATTTACACTTGTTGTATCATTTACCCAAACAGAACCACCATTATTACTAGTTATCCTAGTTACTTGATAATTCTTCCAGTCATACCAAGCCTCTTCAGATTTTAGAAACTCGTTAGTTAGTCCAGTTAAATATGTTGCAAACCCTTCATTGAGCCATATTTCTTCCCAGCTACCACAAGTAATCTTATCACCAAACCATTGATGAGCTAGTTCATGTGCTTGTAAAGAATATGAAAAACTTCCCATAAAACTCATTGTTTGATGTTCCATTCCACCACCCCATCCAAATTCGGCATGGCCATATTTCTCATCAGCAAAAGGATACAATCCAAATTTCTCATTATAAAACTCTATAATATCTACTATATTACTTCGTTTGCTTTTTGCTTGAGATAGATGCTCAGGGTAAACATAATTTAGCACTTCTATGCTATCTCCATTATCAAGATATACATAATCTGAAAAAACACTATAATTAGTAACAGCAAAAGCTATTAGATAAGCTGGAATAGGATGCCTATGCTTCCAATGATATACTATTTTATTCCCATCTTCAATTTCAGAGACTAATACACCATTAGATGCAGCTCTATTGCCTACTGGAGTCTTAATATACATATCAATTGAATCTATCTTATCATTCAAATCTTGTTTGCATGGCCACCAAGCCTTAGCTCCATATGGCTCAGATAATGTCCACATCACTGGTGTCCCAGAATGAACATTAACCTCAAAAGAACCAAATCCATCAGATTTTGGTGCCCCTTTATAATCAATAGTAATACTATCCAATACTCCTTCAGCAATAACCGCTGGTAACACAATCTCTAATATGGAGCCATCAATAAATTCATGGTTTAATAATTCTCCATGGTATGATATTTCATTGATAACCATATTGTCCAGAAACTCAAAATTGATTTTCTGAAAACCTTCAATAGTAGGTACGAAATATGAAGTTACCTTTCCATCTATATAATATTTGGAGGGATCGACATCTAGTTCAAATCTATGATACTTCATATCATAATCTAATGTATAAGGATTTCTTTTATGATTCAGCAATTGATGATGATGCATTGACTCCATCTCCTGTATTCTATCCATATCCTTGCATATAACTTCATCCTGAGCTATAGCAAAATTGAAACTACCTATAATAACTAATAATTGAAAAATATACTTCATGTGTTTTTAAAATTTTAATTCTATTTAATTTAATTCAAAGGTAAAAAACATCTAGATAATTGACCTCTAATTAATATTTCGATCTTATCGATACAATCTACGTAAATAAATCAATTTTCGTTTAAAATTTACCTAGAATATTGTCATAAATGTCGTAGCGAATATAAAATATTCTTGATAAAGTCAATTTTATTTCATTTTTCTTAGCTTTTTCCTAACTATACTATCAATCCATCTAGAAGGTATAAAATTATAAACAAAATATATCATTCTCTTTCTTCTATGGACTATATATCTTAATTTAGGTTTCTTTGAACTAAGAACTTTTATAATGACCTTTGTTAGTTCATTTGTAGGAAGAGCATATTTTTCTGTTTTTTCTATAGAGCTTTCTATATCCTTTAGATATGCCCAATAATCAGTATCACGATATGCATCCATACTACCTGATGATTTTTGCCATATCTCAGATTTTATAGGGCCTGGTTCTATAAGTATCACTTTAATCCCATACATATCAAGCTCCCTTCTATATATATCCGACATACTCTCTAGAGCATGTTTAGACACACAGTAAGCACCGATAAATGGGGTATTAATCAATCCAGAAATAGAAGACATATTGATAATTCTACCTGCTTTATTACTCTTTCTATTATCGGGCTTTAGTAAATCATAAAATTTTTGGGTGACTCTAAATACTCCTCTCAGATTTACATCCATTTGTAAGTCAAATTCCTTATAAGGTAGTAGCACTAAAGGTCCTCCTACAGCAATTCCAGCATTATTAATAAGAGCATAGAGCCCAACTCCTTCAAGTATGCTAACAATTTCTTGATAGGCATATTCAATACTTTTGGAATCGGTTACATCCATTATAATTGCATTGAAACTATCTTGAAACTTTGTTTCTAAGTGGTTTTTATCTTCAATATTTCTTACTGAACCAATTACAAAATATCCTTCTTTGAGTAGATCCCGACACATTGCATAACCCAAACCAGTAGAAACTCCTGTGATAAATATATATTCCATCCTAAAAAATATTAAATAGTAAAATCTACATCTTTGGTATAATTCATTCGCATCAACATAGATATAGCAGTTTTAGCATTAATCTTGCCATAGCACATACCGTGTAAAATACTTGTTATAGGCATACTCCACTTTTCATTTTTAGCAAATTCATGGACTATAGCCAATGTCCTAACTCCTTCCGCCACTTCAGATGAAGACATCGCAATATCCTCTAGAGACTCTCCTTGTCCTAATCTATATCCAAATCTATAATTTCGACTCTTTTCACTAGTTGCTGTAGCTATTAGATCACCTATTCCAGCTGTCCCTAGGAATGCTTTACCAGTAGAACCCCACTTCTGCCCAAAATATATCATTTCACGCAAGCCTCTTGTGATAAGAAGTGCTTCAACGTTCTTTCCATATCCATATCCTGCCATCATCCCTGTTCCAATTGCGATTATATTTTTAAAAATTCCTGATAATTCAGTTCCTTTGAGGTCATATGAATCAAAAACAAAAAAGTTATCTCCTGCCAGTATCTCCTGCCCTGCTTCTATCACTTCATCATATTCGGAGGCGACAACAGTAGCACATGGCTGACCTTCAATAATTTCTCTTGATAGATTGGGTCCTGAAAGACATCCAACTCTAAGGACTAAAGTCTCTTCCAACATGACATCTGTCATAGTCTTTAAGGTAGATTTATTGGGAATAGCTCCGTCTTCTATATCGAATCCTTTTGTACCATGAATCAAAATATGATAAGGTTTTAAGAAAGGACTTATACTTTTGATAACTTCTCTGAAATTAGCTGATGGAATTATTGGAAATATCAATTGACAAACACTTGCCACTTCTGATAAATCATGTGTAGCTCTAACATTTGGGGGCAATGAAATCCCCTTCACTTCATGATTTTTATTAATACTATCGACAATTTCTTTTCTTCTACCATATATTAGTATATCACGATTCTTAGATGCTAAAGTAGCAACTGTCAATCCAAAATTCCCTGTTCCTAGTATTCCAATCGGTTTCATCAAGCCAAAGATACATAAATATTCTTAATCTCTTACCAATGGACAGGTCATACAATGTGATCCTCCTCTAGCACGAGACAATTCGTGTGAAGGTATGGTAATAATAGTATTCTCTATATCTTTAACTGATATCTCATTAGCATCTAATTGCTTAAGTAGGTCAGCAGCTTTGATAACTTTATAACCATTAGCTCTAAATGAACGAGCAGTTTCCTGATTTCTATCATACGTAATTCCTACACCTGGCTTGAGAGCCACAAGATTGCAACCATCTGTCCATTGTTCTCTCTCTTGATAAGGCGATTCACCATTTCCACTAAAAATAAATTTCATATTTGGATTTATCTCATTTAGAAAAAATTCTTTGATAGAAGGATATACTTTTGATTTACCTTTTATGGATTCTACCGTTACATTGGACCCAACCCCATCATATACTATCGGCTTATAACATACCAAATGGTCTTTGCTAATCCTAGTAAATAATGTATCAATATGCATAAAGGACCTGTTCTCTGGAATTCTAACTTTTACAACATGCTTAACTACTCCTTTTTCAAATAAAACCTTCTTTAATGAATCTATAGCATACTCTGTAGTTCTGATACTCACTCCTATCAATAAATAATCCTTATCGATAATCATCATATCTCCTCCTTCCATAGATATTTTCTCTCCCTTGGCTGATGGGGGGAACAAATCTATATTATTAAGATTTATTATCCTTTCTTTATCCTGTACTGATTGGAACATTGGATGTCTCCAAAAAATAAATCGTGTCAATAGATTCTCTCTATGTCTAGCTTCACGAGATGCCTTTGTAATAACTATATAATCATTAACTGATACAGCTATATCTCGAGTAAAAATAAAATTTGGTATAGCATCAAATAATATATCACCGGTATCACTATCATAACCAGATATAAGCACTTCTGCTAAGTGTTCATTTGGCATATCAATAAGTGCTTGCCTAGTAACTTGAGGTAATTCTTCAAACCTTATAATTCTATCTATTATTTTGATTTTTCCATCATCACTAACACTAAGAGCTTCGACTAACAATTTTTGAGTATCGAAAACATTATCTTGACCAAGAAATCGCTCCAAAACTTCTGTAAAAATCATATGCTCGGCTACCATATCTGGATAGTAAACAATATCATCAAAGAGCAATCTCTCGGCATCAAAAGGTGATATTCTCTTAATACCTATATCCGGTTTATGAACTATAACTTTACGCAATGCGCCAATTTCTGATGAAACTTGTATCATATTATTAAAATTTTGTGTGAAGATAAGTATTTATTTGGTTTTGTGAAATAGTCATAAGAGAGAAATTAAGCTGCAAAGATACCAATCAAGACTTGAGCTTAGATTTGAAAGATATTTTTGTCCTCAGATACTTATGATCCCATCTCATTTCTAAGAACATAAATAATCACAGCATATATATAAAGTAAGTCTAGCTTTGACAAAGTAATTCACTAATACAATGTAAAACTAAAACATAAGTCTTACTTTTGTTGTTTAATAATAATATACGTATTAATAATAACAGATATGAATTAATAATAACAGATATGAAAAGACTTAAAACTATAGTAAAATGGATACTACTAGCAATAATGGCTGTTATAATTGCTGTATTTGCTTATATCTATATCAATAAGGATGAGATAATCGAAGATGTAAGAATCGAAATGAATAAATCTATCTCTGCGGATATAGATTTC
>JAUTBV010104791.1:0-15218 GCA_032361325.1 Lepetodrilus fucensis | reverse complement strand
TAGCGCTGAACGTGGAGAGGGGGGGTGGGGGCGGTCAGTGACGTCGGACGCGGAGCTGTGGAACGCTGGCAAGATGAGAGCTGGCACACGCGCGGGCTGGTCACCGTGTGCACCTGCCGAATAACTCCATCCCCTGCTCGTCTTAAATCAGACAAATCATAGGCATACCTCCGGCCGTACCTGCCTTTGTAACGGACGGCCCGCTAACGTCTGGGTATCCGCAGTGCGCTGGGGCAGGATTTACGTCTACGTGCACAGGGCGCGCGAGAATACGTGTAGACACCGCGCACCAGGCTCCGCTTTTAACCAGCGGTGCATTCCACTCGAGAATGACAAAATTACTCCTTTCCCCCCACCCCGCTCTTCTCAACTACTGAAGCCGCACACTCGTGGACAAACTGAGATAACAATTCATATACTCCGTGCAATAATGTCCGACTAAATCCTGCCTCATTAGGACAGTCAGTGGAGTAAGTGTGGCCAACTAGCTAGTCTCAAAGATGACGGGAAGCGGCGTTTAACCTGCCTGCTTCAATTTGACGCCGAGTTTCCATCTCGATCGATATTCCTCCCCTGTAAACCAGGGCACAGTTTACACTTGGTCAAACCGAGGCGTATAGGTTATTAGAGATAGCGGATGCCACGAGATTGTTGTCATATTTCAATAGCTAATGATAATAAGGCTATGCGGAACTTGGTACAAGGCTATCATGTTGTAATGCTGAAGATTTCTTTTAAGTATAAGTACAACAGCTTTCAAAGCCATGTCATACAATATGACAGAAGGGGAGGATTGCATTAAAGAGAAATCGAACAATAAATGTGTATCAAAACGTTATATTCATTCCGAGACATGAGACCAAACCTCTTCGTACAAACACACGATTCTCCAAACACAGGAAGAGAAGAACTACGTAAGCGTAACAAATGGTATTCCTACGTGAAATTATCAGAATATACATATAATGAGTTGTACTGAGACTTTTATCCAGGGTGAGGTTTATAGTGCATTGTCACAGAAATGGATACTGCATTATATTCTTCTTCATCGCTTTAAAAAAAAAACAAGACTTCACAATAACAGGCTTCAGGCATTCTTCAATAAGATTGTAGCAAATATTCATTATACATTCACCGGTCTAGAAATCATTACAAGATGAAAATAACGGTAGTTTTAATAATGGACATCAAAGGCAACAACGGCGGCTGTATTGGTATACCTGAAGAACGTCATCGCCGCCAATACCTCCTAACAAGCTGCAAATAGCTTCAGTCGCGTACAAGCAGGCAGATATTTGTATCGCGACAACAACGGAAGCTCTCACCTGAAGAATAAGTCATTAGCGCTGACACCAGCCAGAGAACGTCCACAAGCTACACAGGTAGATTTAACACAACGTTCTATATCGATTTGCGGAATCTTGCTATCTTTACTTTGAAAATTGCTACCGTGAAATATGATCTCAATACTCCTTTTCCGCGTTAACGAGCAAATTCAACAACCATTAACAGAGAAGGAATCATTTTGAAGAACACACGGATGAATGCAATAAGGCATCATCACGAAGAAGCATGGTAGAACTGGGTCACGTCAATACACACTGTCACACAGACTCAGTGCAGATAGTTGCTAAACATCTCTGGATAAGCACCGTAGTAAACAATGGCATAAACATGAAACTGCATCAACTATGTTTTAAAGACCCGCATAAATTTCCAGAAATGCATAAATAATTCATATTGATTCAGATTTTAAATGCAATTAACTTAATCGTTAACATAAAAAATCTCCATGGAAAGCTTTTAATTTCTGTAGATAAACACAAACAGATATGATAGCTGATTCATAAATGACAAGTACTGAAATGAACTTAATGCAAGAATAAAGTAGAGAGAAGTCAAATTACCCGTATGAAGTGGAATATATCCTATGGAATTAGCTGGTCGTATCCTGACACGGGATAGCGCTCCTCCGTAGAATGGCGACCTAGCTTGCCAGCACACAATTCCAATGGTTCTGTTCTACAAAACCTATCGTTTTTCACCTTCATTTGTTAGCAATGACTGACCGGTTCTGTGGTCGCGGCTATTACTGAGGTTCTTGCAGTGCTAGGCCCTGCCTACAAGCAGACATCGAGGTGACACTGTGACGTCACAGGCTTACGGCAGCGCGTGACGTCACACCCTTTAATTGTTCGTCTCGTGCGAACGTGACGTCGACGTGCGTCATCCGCCAGTGTCCACGAAGCCCAAGGATTCCCCTACACAGGGAATCAATACTTAGCTAGTGGCAAATATCGATCGACCTAGCTACAGTGCAGTAGCAGCAGCTTCTCCTGGGTTGGCGCTACCTCGCTATAGTACTGTGTATATGTCAGTCAACAGCAAAACTCTGCCACTTCTATCATTAAAACTCTGCTTGCTAATTTGAGGAACCTTCAGAGTAATTTGGTGCACATATGGCTTGCTTCCTGCAAGCATATTAAGAAAGACAGAACTTATATGTCCTTCTTCTTTTACGTTCATTAAAATCCTTCTAATGAATACCTGCTATCGAACTTATTGAAAGGTCATGTCCGCTTTAGCCAAGACCTGATAATAAAGCTGGCAACTGGAGCGGAATTGCATATATTATATATATGAACTTCACAGACAACCATGAAATTAAGAAACAGAAACTGATTGGTAAATGTTCCAAAAGCAAAAACTAAAATAGCATGTTTCTTAATCATTTTCGATTTATATTGTTCAGAAGAGGAGGAATGTATGTAATTGGACGCAGTGATTGTTATCTTGCGGCAAGAAAAAACAATCTCCGCTCTGTGACAAATTCAACTGTTGCCGCTGCCTCAAGCTTTTGTCCACGCTCCATGCAGGGCCAAAGCGCATGTTCTTGTTTGTGCAATTGAAATAAATATTTGCTTTGACAGACGTAACAAGATGGTATTTTTGAAGCCGAAAATCCAGCTGGCCATCGAGTATGGGGTATTTTGTAAGGACCACTTGAATCAACACCCACTGCCAGGAAACAACGCTCTTGCACAGTGTGGAGTTACCAATACACGAATCCAACGAGATTCCTTTCATTGTCTGTGAGATTGGCGCTCTGCAATCCGACCCTAGCTTTTGATATCCCTTAAACCTATTCCCCCGTCTCTGGCACTCTCGTGTACGACTTCGTATCGGTTCTTCTCATGGCAACCCAGAGCGTCTAACATTTCATTCCTATGGACTACAAGTTATTCCCATTGTGCAACTAACGCTTGGTGGGAAAATATTTTGTCTCTTCCTGTCGGCCAAATCAGGCACGCTGCCATCTTGCACCAATTTGCTCTTCCGCACGTTAACGTTGCCCATTTCGGCGACACATGATTGACAGGAAGGAATTAATAATATCACGCAAATATATTTCTAACGCTTCACTGTCGACGTGTAGCTTGGGTGTTTTGACGAATGAGTTGCAAAACAAAACTCATTAAGTCCGTTTGAGCACCACACAAACGGGCGTACAGTTATCTTTACGAGGTAAATATCGCTTATTCATGTAATAATGCCTGTCATGATAGCTAGTAGTATTAGACTTCAAAGGCAATAAAGGCTGATTAAATTCAAGGGAAAGACTCGCTACTGGAATCCGCAGACCTCTTCCGCACAAGTCTACAGTCGTTGTGCACGGCTAATGAGATGGAATCTATAAAACTCGCATTGTTAGCCCGTAATATCACATTTCATCCGTCCCAAAAACACAATAATGGTTTGGTCACGTGGCCATTTCTACCTGACGAAGATGAGCAAGCTATTAATTTAGACACTACCTTGGCGGTTATGATTCTGTTTAGGAACATTATTTTTCAAGAGTATATTTTATGTAGATATTAACGTATTATGAGGCGATACGTAAACTTGTAGTACGTCTTATGTAGACGTATTCTCTTGTTTTCCTTTACTTACGTAGATTTATGTATTTCTTTGCTAATAGCTTACTTTGTTTATCTGATTTCGATTGCTCACTTTCTGCAGAAAATATCCAATTAATGCATACTGTAGGTTTAGACAAATCTATATATCATTAGCGAAAGAGGCCGAGAGGTTTTGTGTGTGTTTTAACGGCGGGGTGACCCGTATAATGATCTGCTTTACGCTACATGTCGTGCTAGAACAAATATCCTCATTTAGCAGTAACCATTTCGTTTATCTTGAAGGGAATTCTCACAAGCTATGTTAAATACTACACGATCGGTCTTACATGGGTAACGTTCTACTTGCAGCAAAGTCAATATTTCTCTTCTAGAGTCGTCTTCCCATTTCACGGGGTATCCGTCTCGAGCTCACCACGGGCGGAGGGATACACTGTGTGTGATGGGGTGTCTTGGTCCAATCAGAGCGCAGAGTTCGGACAGATTGAGTGTTTGTGTGTTACTTGTTACAGGTTATCGACGAAACTTGGCCAATGGCCCCAGGGAACCAGTATCAAATGAATTACATTTGTCTTATCTGAAATGAGATATACAAATCGCACATGCGAATAGAGAGAAGGGTCATAACACTCGAGCTAAGCTCATGTTTCCCCTCGAAGACATCAAGTTTGCAAATCTGAATTGACTCTAGTCTAAGCCCGAAGGCACATGCTTGAGTATTTGTGTTTGTTAAATATCCGACGGGTACTTGAAATCTAGGCTTGGCCACTCTAAACAATCCCTCTTAACAAGATAAACTCGAGCATATAAATACTAATTACAAGGCATGTTTCCAAGACATTAAGCCCACAATAGTTTAGATACAATATCCATTAAGTTTTTACGCTTCACGTTTAAAGAAGCAATTTAGGATTCGGTACGAGAGTCATTAACAAGATAAGATCGATCGAAAAGTGATTTCCAATGCAAACAAACATATGATTTAACGAGTATGCTCAGACAAACGGGGATTAAATGGCTGCACACAGGTATCGTGTACTTTGGTATGTCTGACAGTAGTTTAGTATACAGTATTGATATAGTCAGTCGAAATTCGATAGCCAAGAAATGCTTCTATGTTTCTCTGCTTGTGTCACTACGGCATTCGTGTAGAACAAAGTAGTCACGTGACCAGTTAAATTATTGAAAATTCATAAAGATGTTTTAAAGATACAAAATACGGAAATCCACACGAGTAATTGTACCAGAAACAGGACTAAACACAATTGTAATATTTATTTTATGAATTGTTATTTCGTTGGTGTTTTGGGGGGGATTTGTAATTCTAGTAAATATTAGCGAGTTTTGATTCCAAATGGTTTAGTACATTCTTCACGATTACTAAATAATTTATTTATTTCTTGAGATGTGGGATTTTTGTGTGTGTTATATTGTTACTTGCTTATAGCGATGCACTCTATAACGAAACGTACACAGTTTATTGGCTTTTCTCTGACATGAGAGACCAGTTAACAATACTAGTAGTTAGTTTGCAGTGCAGAAAAATACGGATTTGCCTAAATAAATAGCATCAGGAAGTAAAAGTTTACTCCAGATTAAAATCCAATGAATCACAATTTGACCGGAAAGGAATAGATAGTATTGCGTCTGCACAGGAACAAGTACTAGTATATATATATTGTTTAAAACTAGTACTTTATGAAAATAATCAATATTTACATTTGAAATTCTGACGTTATACAAAGAAATAACTTGTCCACTATGCCGCTCCTAAACATAGTGAATACATACACATGTATTTACTACTATTCATTGGCCCCAGGTAGCGGGGTGAGGGTTACTAGACTATGTTTAAGGCAAGAGTTATTACTGTAACTGTTGTGTACACATATAAGGCTATAATAATTTAACATTAATTTTGTTATCGTTACTCATGGTACTTATGCTACTTAATTATGCTACTTATGCCACCTACCAGACGAGAGGTCACCGGAGTAGTGTTCGCTGGTCAGCTTGATGTCGGTCACCTGACAAACCATGTCGAATCCCGATTTGTCAGGTCCCGAGCACGGAGGGCTCCCACTTGCCCGTTTCTCGGAGAGTCTTAGCAGTTTGTTGCCATCTCACGACAAACGACTTAATTCCTGCGTACTCCTTAGGCCTTGGATGTGGATTTTAGAGCAGTTTCGCTACCTGTCAGTACTCGGGCGGTATAGCCAGGTAAACCTCACCTTACAATAAGGCACTATACAGGTAGATAGCACAAGCCGATCAAAGTCGGCTGAGTTGAAGTTCCTTAAGAGCAGGCTCTGCTACACCCACACGCATTTAGCGTCAGAAAGACGGGAAACCACGACAATGTCATAAATTATGAAACGAAACCATATTTAGATAACAAGACCATTACAGTTTCCTTTGAATATATCAATTTCAATAATATATTAATGCGAGAACAACATGCTCGCTGAGTATAGTCCTATACCGTTTAGATAGTTTGTATGAATAGTATATAATGTGTATCGTAGTATAGATATATTCGATACGTACATAATTAAAATATTCATATAGAATAACCGTTTAAAACTAACGTTATTCTAGCTTTCAGAAGAGATAAACTATTAATAATGCAATGGTTTCAGCTTATAGATTAATATTTCATGCCTGGTAGAACTCGAGAAATTTTCTTAATTGATTTCTGGAGTACTCTCTTATTTTATTATCGATTACATCAAATGCTTATAGAATCTACACACATTATGCTTGTATTGTTGCCGACTCGACAGATGTCTTATATGTGCAACAATATTACGAATATTGAGTGAAATTGCATATTGCTGAGGCGAAGTCGCACAAACATCTGTATACATAGGCAGTTCAGGTAACGTTCAATAATAATTATGTTTAAAATTGATACTACAACTAGGAACATATCGCTTACTAGTTGTACAATATTTCCTTATTAGGCTCAGCGTTTGTATCAGTTTGCAACATTGGGGTCCATTTCGAATTGCAATACTAGTATGTCGTACTAAGAATACGATACGTAAACGCGCTCAAGACGTATTTATTTATGTAATCGAGCATATTTCAGTAACAGTGATGTACCATGAACATAAATACGTGAAGGGAATTCAAGTAATCACGTGTATAGTGATTAGAAGGACTCTTTTAAACATATACGTTGCTATGGTGACGAGGTACATATCTAGCAGTGTAAATTTCACAAGAAATGTTCACCGTATTGTACATTAAATTTGATTCAATATCCGTAAATACATTTGTTGCCGTTAAAAATAAAAACCATGGGGAAACCTGACGTGTTATGGGTTCAATTCGTTGTAGTGAGATGTGAGAGTATTGTGTAGTTTATCTGCTAATTACATACTAATCTATTGTAAATTACCCAAGAACGCGGAAGAAGAATATCCTCAGAAACAAAAGGCGCGAAAATAACGTGGCCATGAAAACTATTATTTCCTATAATCTTAGACACAGTCATGATTGCTATAATAAAGCTTTCCACTAATTTGACTGAACTTAGGACATGCTGCACAAAGTGGTTTTAGCTTTACGGGCGTAAGCACATCAATACTATAAGAACTTGGTATTGAAATGGCACCGTTAATGGCAGTTGAGCTTGCTGGAATAAGCTCCCCTGAACTGCCTGTCGTAAGCAAGGCTTGTTTTGGCGTCTAGAGGTTGGCTGGCGAGACGGGTTCAGGAGACTCGTTTGGCCGTGCTTGCAGTTACTCCAAATCAAATCAGAAGAACAAAAATCGATCGTTGGGTTTTCACTCCAAGTCTTGTAACCTTCATCGCGGCGATTCTACCTGTTTCTGTCCGCTATGTTAATATACTGCTGTCACTCACATTGACGCTCGAGTTATAAATTGCGGCTTACAGCACGCCTTGTAAACCCGAACACTCAAATACATATATAAATGTATATTCTACTCATACTATGGATTTTAATGTTTTGCCTTGGAGGTGTGAATTTTCTTATGAAGTATTTTTTTGAAATGTATCATGCATACAACTTGTATACAGAGGTATCAGTAAGGGCATGCAATTACGTAACAACACATATATATATATGCACATGTATACAACATAGATATTAATCGTGCACACATACAATCACGAATAATTCACATTGAACCCTGCTGAACTTTCCCAATTTCCGCATTATTATTTTTAATGTGAGAGCATCTTCTTGAACAATTACAAATATAATATATTATTATCAATACGCCATGATATGCGAGTATCTAGCACTATTTGGAGTTGGGCCCACACCGAAATACATGGAACTACTTTGAACACATGGCGGAAAAGCCCCCCAAGTAAAACACTGTCTTGGAACCGTTTGTTTTCCAAGGAGTATTGCATTTCAGCCTGTGCGTATAATATTTTATAGCAACGAATCGTCAGAATTTCCTCTAGTCATGCCCCCACTGTTAGAATAAACCCCACAGAACACATGCATCGGGAAAGCAGACTGTACAAAGAACTTGGTGCATGTTCCATATATATTTGTTCTCAAGGCAACGTCTTGAATATAACTGAATTTCAATTATTAATGTATTAATTTTAATCTTGCAAAATAATAGGTCAATATATTTGATAGCTATAAGCATGGTGCATAGTACTAAATCATAATATTATTAATTACGATTTCCGCATTTGAACTTTCTTTATTTACCATTTCCGTGCATTGCATGGATGGTAATTCATTGAAACAAGATTTGCACTTGTTTATGTACATTTGTCTGGCGTACACTGAAATATTTACATAGTCTGATTAACGTGTTTAAGAATTTCACCGGCTCTTCAGATAGATTATAATGAGCCAATATACGTAAGTTTATCAAACAGTGTTTTTGCATTGCTGAGGTAGCCCGGAACACCTGTCGCCTGGACCCCACACCGGGCGTTTGTATTCACAACTGGAGCAGACGACACAGTGTCAACATTTGCCTAGTAATTAGCCAGATCTCATTACGGGCAGTATTGAGCGAGTGCGAACACACGTGCACGAGACTTGTACACAAAAACATGCCGCTTACCTTGGTTGGGCGAGTCTGTCACAGTGTTGGCCACTGATGAAGGTGCCGATGATTCTGTCGACTCTTCGTCGTTCCTCTCTTGAAGGTAAAGTAAAGCCAGTGTGCACAAACCAAACCCTCAACTGAAGCAACTCCAAAGCGATTTGTCCTGCTCGACGATTGCAGAAATCCTCGCTCCTCCAGACGAGTTGCTGCATCGTTCGTATATATTTCGAGATCATCGTAAAGTCAGATCTAGGGAGAGCGTGACGTCACAGAGCACGGTGCTTGACGTCACCAGCTTTCAATGCACATTCCTGGTAATTGGAACCGTAGAGACGAGCGTCCTCATTGGTTCTGCCAGTCTGAACTCTACGGTTGGTTAATATGCCTCAGCGTCAGAAGTCGGTCGTGAAGGAGCTGTGACGTCACGGTGAGGTCTGACGCAGTCTCGCAGATTGGACTCTAAAGATAGACCAGAAACAAGGACCGTTAGCCACAATATACAGTATCGATCAATATGGAGCTAGAAGACAGCGGCGAGGGACTCGACGGGTGTTTATCATAATGTCTCCATTGTGTTCCTGCACGCTATTTTACGTACTTTGTAATCTTACTTTCGCAAAGATTTTGCTCTATATTTAGCGGGTTCTGCCAATAATAGTGGGGATCACTGGCTCCAATAGCTGGGCAAGGGGCATGGTTATTGATCCCCTTCTTAGGTCGCAATCTGCCAGGGATAGGGGTAGCCTACGCCGAATTGGGATTCCCGGACGCGCGGTATATATATAGATTGATAGCGTTTGTTTTATGAGACGCTGGATCCCGCGCGGTGGAATTGGGTCAGGAATTGGGTGTGATCTTGTACAAAGGAATGGTTCCCTCGTTTGTCTTCAATCAAATATAATATATTAATGCTCAGGGGAATGAGGAAAATATACCCGTACTTATTAGAATAAGCAAAATTGATATAGCTCTACTGCTGGGCTAACAGTGGGGACATCTAAAACGTGATATTAACTTGCTTTCATAAATATTTATGAATGCATATTTCCATCCAGAAATAATGAAATATGATTATATTATGTCCGGAATTATTCTGTGCGCTGTTAATATAGCTTTGGTTTTGTAATACGAATGTTCACAGCAGTATTCGTTTTCAGTAAACGCTACTTTCGATACAATATGAAACGAATGAGAAAATCTTCGACTAAACAATGATCCTTGTCTATTTACATAATTTCAACAAAACATTATCCAAATCCTCATCGAGTTTCGCGGCCGTCGCAATTATAATGTCTGCATAAACAGCTTAGTTGTTATACAATCTTAAATAAATGCTAAATGAAATGCAATCGAAACAGTAACACATATTGTAAGAAAATCGTCATGAGAACACAATATTGTCAGATACATGACACTGAGGGTTGTCATATTGTATAACATGTCAATAATGAAAAGGAACAAATAACATATTTATATACTAGTTGTGGTATATTTGTAAGTATAAAACCTTCTTATTCAGCTAGTGCATATATAACGTATACCTTTAATATAGGATACTGATATTATATACTATGGTGTGTGTGTGTGTGTGTGTGTGTGTGTGTGTGTGTGTGTGTGTGTGTGTGTGTGTGTCTAAAACAGATGTGTCCGGTTATGGCGACTCGGAATATCTAATAATGGAGTAAATCAGTGATGTTGAATTAGGCTTTCCCCTCATCATATACATTATACTTGACTGTCGCCTTGTTCTTCGAGTAAATACCCTAGGTGACCAGGCTTTCAAGCAAGAGCATTTCCGTTAAGTAATAGCCTTCTTAGTGTGTACTTGTTGACTCCGATCTTGATACATGGTCTGCACGGGCAAAGTCTTGCTCGCTCTAGCCTGCAATAGATTCCTTGCCTAATGTCTTGGAAAAACCTATAAGTAACCCTTGAAGAGAAAGCAAACCGCCCTATTTGAACGACATCCAACCTTCCAGACAATAGGGGAACAATTTCACTTTTTGTTAAGCTTGCTTAGGATACATCATAGTACAGAGTTCCAAGTTCGATGGAGCCGAATGACCATGTTCCTCTTTCATGTGCTGCATGTGTTGGGCATTGGCGGACTACGGGAGTAATTAAGGCTACAGGATGTGGGGAGAAGGAGACTTCAAAGCTCACGGCCCATACAACTTATTGTTTCCATTTTATGTCAATTTTGGACAATGGCGGGAAAGGTATCCCTACAGGGCTACCAACTACACACGAACACGCAAAGTCGAAGATTTTGCTGGTGTTGGAAATCATCTTGAAACGGTGGAGATCTACATACAGATGAACTCGATTTTTGAACGCGATCGTCCTCAATGCACTGTGGTGGCGTCGCCGAGACGCTGAAAGCAAGGGAGGGGGAGGTCGGGAGGGGTGCCCATCTTCATCATGAACGCCGGGAATGAGGATCGTGTCCGCCACCTCTTTGTGGCCTCCCATGTGATTGCCTACAGTCGGGCCACCTATTCCAGCGGCCCTCATGGGAACTCCACACCAGTAATGAGTCAAATATGTTACGGGCAGAAAAACAAACCCCTCTTCTGGATCAGCATTTGCCCATCACCGCGCTATTCCATGAAACCTGTGATAGATTTATGTCCTGAAAACCTTTATAGATAGAGCTATGGTACATAACCGAATGGTAAAAATGACCTTATAAAAATCATTGCTCCAAATTTCTGCAACTTACAAGCTTTTACCAACATGCATGCTTGACCCAAGTCGACGTAAAATACGCCCTTCCGAGTGTTCGCATCACCTAATAAAATGAGTTCATCTCTACACGGTATAAAAGAACAGGAAATAGACACTAATATCAAATTGGCTCGGAGTCCGAGGTGGGTGTCTGACAATAGGAAGTAGTCACTTTACTCCGGTTCTTCGCGTGTCCTCGTTACGAGAATGTGGAGTTTGCCATCAGAGGCTAGGCAGGTGCCAGTTCTCAGAGTGGGGACGTAGAGGGAAGGGTGGGGATTGCGAGGGAGGGGAAATACCGTATGACTTTGCTGGAAAATACGTACAGCAATTCACACTGAAACTACGTTTTTCTTCTCTTTGGGTGTCTCCAGTTTCCAGTGTTGTTTTTCCAATAGGAGTGATCGGGGCGTGAGACCAGTTTCCTTGTTGTTCTTCCAAACTATCGGGTGTCTTGTTTTTGTTTGATTCCTTGCGACAGTCTTATGTATTGTTACCAGACCTCCATAATTGCTTTAAGACGAGAGCCGGGGTATTCTCGGAGCATCTTGTCATACTTATTGCTATAACCCCGTCGGGACTCGGACATAAGGTAACAATACCATAGCCGACCGGTTTCTAGACCTGCCAACAATATGCCTTATGCATGATACTGTAACAGAAACCATTACGTATGATAGAAAGTATAAATTCAACTCAGCGTGCAATATGAGTTTGTGTATTTGTATAAAGTCCGAAATCGGAATCGGACACTCAAGAATTCCAATACACTGGGAACAAAATACCACAGCAAATACTTCATGGTAAAATGTTGACATTCATATATATTTCATACAAGTATAAACCTTGAAGAATTGGTCCACTATCAAGTATCAATACAGGGATGTTCACGTGTGAGTGTGTATGTTGTCAGACCTTCTATTTTCCTTAGCCGAGTCTGCTACTTCGACTCAGGAAATCATGGTAGATCTTCCACATGGTATAATATTCGTGAAATAGACGCGAAATTGAAATCGGATGATACTGTGAGAGAGACAGAAGTGAACGATTATCTGCATTTTCGAGCACATGTCTGATGCCACAAAACGGGTAGCTTAAGCGAGAGACAATGGAAACGCCTCAAATTGTACAGCACGTGCAAGACGGGGGATCCCGCGCGCAGTACGCGTGCATTACTGGATTCGGGCTAATGAAACAATAATGATAAATCTTGAACACCCCATTCACACCTGGACGTGTCAGTGTTTGTTGAATCTGCGAGCGGGCAGACCACCAAACTAGACATAAATATACAGAGATGTTGCGTTTATTTTGCTTATGCCCAGCTAGAAGGATGTTTTGCGTTCTCCCCAAAACATTTCAGCCAGATGAGTTTGCGCGAGGGGGAATCCACGACGATCTCGGAAAAACTGGAGGGCTGCCATATTGAAGAAACAATGCCACAAATCTGATTCAATAATCGTTGAAATTGCCAGCATCTTTCGCGTGCTAGGGAAAATTTTATTCACGTGAGCAGACGAGAGTTTAGCGGTCTTGACGTGTGTGGTGGCACTTGGTCGCATCCGCCAAAATGTCCACCCCTGATTCCTTACTACCGGCTGCGCGGTTTCATGTTTTGGACTCATGTTGTTTCTTGATTTGAAGATATGCATTTGGGGTTTAAAGAATGTTTGATCCGGCGCAGTCAACGAAATAAGAGGATGCCATTTCCTGAATCTTTTAGATTGAACCTGTCAGTGTTCGGTCGAATGGTATGCTTTGGAAAACAAGGGGAAATCAGAATACTTATAACATTGCATTGTTAGAAAGTACAACGTAAGCAATAAATAATAGACTAAAACGAGATTGCGCAATTTGAATCTATGACCAACATAGAACCAGTCAAAGATGGAAGCCGATCGTGGTTATTTAGTGGATGTGCCTAGCTCGAGCCATATAAGGTAATAAGGCCGCGTATAATTCCCAAATAGGCCTGGTGTGTATGCAGTCCCACGCAATGATCACCTGTCGCATCCAAGTGTGCCATGAGACTGCTAACAAGGTCACAGCTCTGACGCGAGCCTCGCCGATCTAGATCAATAGTCTGACGTCACGCCGGTGGCCTCGTGCCCCAGCAATCAATGCTGATCATGCGCACTCCATCACGTTGCGTGATTGTCGGCTGCGCGATCGATATCTCGTCTGCTGATTAACGCCGTGACGTAGAAAGCAACGGAACTGATCTGGCTCTGAAGAATAATGCCCTAGATGGGAACAACGCTGATGACGTAAGTGCGACGATGACGCGTTGCCGTCGAGGGTCTCCTAAACTTAACGCGTCTGAAATACACCAGGAAGACCTAGTCTGTTTCCAAAAACATCGGCAATGTCCGCAAACAGTTGAACTGAATGCAATCAGCGATGCATCAAACTTGTATTAGCATTTTAATTAAATTACAATACCAGTGGGGGTTAGACTATAGAATTTCGTATACATGTATTCCTGCATGTGTACGAATACAGGCGCAATGCTCCAAGCGCCTTTGATCAGCTAGCCCATAGCTGGATACCGGCTCTTTATAAATGTATATTTTGATTGATTCATTGATATGTGAATAGATATAATGCATTGTCTTGCATGCATGTTACATTATGTTCCCGTCTTGAAAGCAGAGCAATGTCAGAAGTCTGTATCGATTGTTTAAGCAAACTAGTCGCCTGGTAATATTATTGATTGTGTTACCATGTAGATTCAGAGTTATGGTTCTTTGCTTATAGAGAACAAGTTATTGTGTTGAAAATATTACCAGTGTGCCATTACTGACCTCGATCTTCCCTGATATACGTTATAAAGCTGTGCGTGTAACTGAAGTACTCCTTGCCATGTATAGTAAACCTCATAATTGTTCCCCGTGTACTACTATAGACATATTCTTAAGAAAAGTATCCCATCGGCCATTGTACAATATCCATTTATGGATCTCGATCCATATTAATATATCTCTTCCAGAAATGATGATAATTAAGCTATGTCCGCGTTGGGATCTATATGGGACGACATACTTCCGCCTCTGAGGGGGGAAAGCTATCCAAGAGAGTATATATCTTCCAAAATAGGACCGACTGTGTTGCCCGTCTCGGCAGTGTGCTCTGTGACGTCACAGTTTCATCGCAACCGACGTTCCTGGAAATACCAGCTCCGGGACTGTCGTCTTGTGTGATGAGCTCCGGTCGTCACTAACTGACGGCTAACTCCCACGTCGCTGCAGTAGACGACCATGTTTGGACATCACAGCAGACGACAGGGTGGAGCAATCCAAGATTGACAGTGGTTAAACATATATAAAGGTCTGCAGCTTTCCTGGGCCTTCATCCTGGTTCTCTGGTCACTCAGGGTCTCCTGCAGTAGCAGGTAGTGTCTCGCCCACCTCACAGAGGGTTAGATGTAGGGGAGAAATCCGTCAACCTTTTCCTTTTCGTAATTTGCAGTCTTAAATATTCAACATGATGACCAATTTATGCTAGCCCCAACCCCCCCAGCCCC
>JAUTBV010104780.1:0-15221 GCA_032361325.1 Lepetodrilus fucensis | reverse complement strand
CAAGACCAAGGATGATAACTGCATTGCCACTCTACAGTCAGTGCATCCTATCAATATCGCGTCAGAAAGGTAACTTCGCGAACATTGATGCCGGGTCCCCCGGGACAGGATTTGAACCTGAAACCTTTGGCTCCGAAGTCCAACGTTACAAATAATTCAAAAATGACAAAACTGTTTGAATTGAAGTACAAGTACAATCCTTCCAACAATGTAATGAAATACTTATAAAGATGTTCTCATCTTGTTAATATATTAACATGCATTAGCGATTGTATTAAAACAATATTAGAGAACAAGGAGGAGACCTTGTACAAGTGGACACGAGGCCGTGATACTCACCTCCTTCTGTTTCTTGCAGAGTCGTCTGAAGATGGCCGTGGCTCTCTCTCCCAGCAGCCTCTGCTCCTTGTGTCGGTGTCCTGACCCCATCAGCTCCAGCAACACCTCCATCACATCCTGTACACATACATCACATCCTGTACATGTACATCACATCCTGTACATCACATCCTGTACACATACATCACATCCTGTACACATACATCACATCCTGTACACGTACATCACATCCTGTACATGTACATCACATCCTGTACATGTACATCACATCCAGTACACACATCACATCAGGTACACATAAAGTGGAGACCTTGAGTCCAACTCGCACCATAGTACAATGCCACATTAAACTTTACAAGATGGCACCCCATGCAACCCAATAATAGAACACCCGACCCCAACACATGTCACTAAGCATGTAGAAGACAATGCTATTTCCTCACCAAGGAATGTGTAGCCAACAGTGGGTTCTTCACAATGGTGTCCAGTAGATCAATGACTCTGAAAATACACAAATAATGACGGTGAAACATTTGACAGAGTGTTATTGAGATCTAACAGAGTGTACTGCCATCAGACAGACAGACAGGCAGACAGCGTACAGGACAGGACAGACAGGAAGCTGTGGACTCGCCTGGACAGACAGACAGAAGACAGACTGACAGACAGCATACAGACAGACAGGAAACTGTGGGTTCACCTGGACAGACAGACAGAAGACAGACTGACAGACAGTATACAGACAGACAGGAAGGAAACTGTGGGTTCACCTGGACAGACAGACAGAAGACAGACTGACAGACAGCATACAGACAGACAGGCAGGAAACTGTGGGTTCACCAGGACAGACAGACAGAAGACAGACAGGAAGACTGACAGACAGCGTACAGACAGTAAGCTGTGGACTTACCTGGACTTAAAGAAAGCGATTTCCTCCTTTCTCTGCTTGACCTCCTTGGACCGACCTCTGCGTAGACTACGGAACACCTCGGCCAACTTGTCGTCCAACTTGAGCATCTCGGAGTCGCTCAGATCAGAGTCACTCTGTGTCAGAGGATAGAGCGTGATCACATACAGACAGTTAGGAGAAGAACGTGTAACTGTATAGTATGACACACAGATTAATAATCAAGAACTATAGATGCAGACATGGCACCTCAGCTATACCTACATTTGCAACTGATCACCACCATAGGGTCTTGTCCGGCACAGATGATTTGGTTATGATGCACAATGTATATATTTTAGGACCTGGGGTGCATTCAACGACACAAGCGCTTGCAAGCGGCTTACCAAACTAGCCTGTCTCCAGGAGTTGTATGAAGTGTACACGAGACATGAAACCAGTTTTAACTAAGCAGCTAACTTAGCCCTGTGCTGATTGAACACACCCCTGATCCATCACGATTCCTCCAACTTGTCAGATTCTCTCACCTGGTCGTCGCTGGCATCGTCCTCCTGTACGGCCGTCTTCCCCAGCGCTGCCTTCACGGTTTCCCTGACCGCATCATCTACTTCCACCTCCTCCTCGTCACTGTCGTCATCGTCTTCATCATCATCACTTTCATCATCGCTTTTATCATCATCATTTTCACCTGTGTCCGATGTTGTGTCGTCATTTACCGAGTCAGTTTCCATTTCTTCTGAAAAACAGTAGCAAAAACAATCAAAACATACCCGAGTTTGATGACATGATGTGTGCTATATTAATTTCAAGGTATAGCACAATTAAACGAGACAATTTAAACTGTTGTTGATTTCCATTTTCAATGATAACATGTTTTACAGATCTAAGTCATCTGTGAATGAATGAATTATTGTTTTACAGATCTAAGTCATCTGTGAAAAGGAAGAAGCAAATCTGACTTCAAATATTAATGTATATTACCATCGTCCTCAAATGCTAACATGCCTTCCTCATCTTCTGAAGTTTTCAAAGCCTGAAAAGACCAATGTCAGTGTGAGCAGATGAAACAGAGGACATCTTGATGTTGTCCTACATAATAGTATATTGAGGATACATTTTTTGGTGTGTCTCAAATATGTGTTATGTCACATAATTAAGTGGGAAGGCTATATTATCACAAAAAGCATATATATGTATACTGTAAATCACGAAATTAATATGTCACTAATTTAATGCGACCTCTAGATTTTAGACGTAAATGAGACATCAATAAAATGCGAACGGTCATGTCTCCATTCATGTTGTTTTTATCTTTAATGCACAGCAATTAAATGCGACAATACGGCACTTGCATTTTTCACATTAATTTCATGATTTACAGTAATAAATACAGTACAATTCTCATTTGGTTAGAATTTGGGCTTAAACGTCATCTTGTCAGTCTACAGCAGAAGAGAAACCTGCCACACGTGTAGCACACAGTGTTGCAGTAAACCTGTGAGCTCCAGCCGGCACTGCTGAACCAGGGATGATAATAGCATTAAGTAGGATCAGACTTTCCATTGGAATGTCAACTACTGCAGTGACGACATCACTTTTCCCTTACTGCAGTGCTATCTCTCACTGCTATTAGGAACATAGTCAACGTAGGATAACTCAGAAGACTTACATTGATAATCAGCGACAGCGAGTCTCTGTTGAGATGTGGATGTAGTGCAGAGAAGACGTTGTTGGCGATGACCCGAGTCAGATGCGACTTTTGTGACATCATACTGACGAGGACCTCCGTGACAACTTCCATCCAACTAGGTTCTGGAAGTTTAAGAAAGAATCAATGATATAAGAAAACCAAACAAATTTCAATTTGAATTCCATTGAATTCACAAAACAACAACATAGGTTGGGATACTTAGTTACTGAAAACATTTCCTCAAAATTACAAAATGATGAGAATGTGAAGAACAAACCATCGTCCTGTTTGGCCTTCTTCTGGCTGGCTTTCTCCTGACAAACTATCAGGTCCTGCAACAGCAACATGTTAAATCATTAGGAAGTAATCTTTAATTATTGTTTTTGAATTGGGGTTTAAAATCGCTTTCTAGAATCTTTCACTAATATCATGACTTGTCAGTTTAGGGCAGGAGGAAACCCGCAACAGCTGTAGTGCTGAATGTTGCAGGATGATAACTGCATTGCCACTTTACAGTCAGTGCATCTTATCAATATCGCGTCAGAAAGGTAACCTTCGTGAACATTGATGCCGGGTCCCTGGGGTGGGTTTTGAACCTGGACCCTTTGGCTCCGAAGTCGACCATTCTACCACTGCACTACATCCATCCCACTCCATGAATAAAGTGTAAGCCTATAATGACATACCTCTAAGATACCTGCAATACTCTCTGGTTCTGAGAAGAGGATGAGGCCGATGTACATGAAGAGCAGCTGAAATGCATCAAGATGTGATATCGTCTTCTCCTTCTTTCGCTGCAATCAAAGTGTAAATGGCAGCTATAGTAGAAGCAATATTCCCGTAGTGACGAAAACCATCAAGTCAATAATAAAGAAAATATTTTTTTAAATGGCAACTTCTACATTGAAAACATTAAACTATGGTTGCATGACCGTGTAACAAAAGATAATTATTATTTGAACTACACATTTTTGTTGAATGCAGAATATTAAGACAGTCTAGTTTAGGTACAGTCAATGGATTCCCTACCTTCTTGTCTATCTGTGCAACAATTTTCACAATCTGCGACCACTTCGCTAAAATCTGAAAAGTAAGTATGGAAAATTGAGTGACCGATAAAATTATAAAATTACCATGCAAAACTACTGTTAAGGCAGACACTGACATTGAGCAGCTGTACGAGGTAGATAAGGCTTACCTCCTGTTTAAGGCCGGTCTGCAGCTGTAGTGTGACATTCTCTGGCGAGGAGATGAGCACCTGAAATAGAACCACGACACAAATGTTTACGTCATTCCAGTCCAACAAGAACATGCTAATCAAAATATAAATTCCATAGACAACAATGACAGTTGTACTGTAAATCATGAAATTAATGCGAGCAGAATATAAATGCGTAAAATGCGATCGATTAAAGGTAAGTACTGGTGAAAAACATGTATGTAGACATGACCGTTCGCATTTTATTGGTGTCGCATTTAGGTCTAAAATCTAGAGGTTGCCTTAATATGTGACGCATTAATTTCGTGATTTACAGTATATAAAAACCATACAACTATGAGTGTAACATTTGAATTCAAAGGTTTTAAGAAGGATATACTACTACATTTTTGGACATAATGCAATATGTAGTACACATAAGATGAATGTATTGTGCGACTCACATCAGCATATTTGACAACTTCGTACACCAAACTAACATAGGACTGGAACTGATCTGCTTTGCTGCATTTTCCTGCAAAAGTAAGAACTTGAACATTACAATACCGAACTGTACAGCAATTTCTACATTATACACAACTTTTAAACTACAGTATCTTCTCATAAATGAGTTGCTTATAGGAGATGTATTTCTGATGCAACAGAAAAAACAAACGTAAACAACATAGCGTTATACAGGCCTCTGAGAAATGTTCACCTTAGATATCCACCAATATTGTAGAGATATATTTACTCTAGTTCCTTGTACATTAGTAATAACTTACCTTGGTGTAATGTAGCTAATGTATTAAGGGCCTTGTAGAAATTTGCTTTCAGGCATTGTTTCAGCGCATTAGTTGGTGGTGTCGGAATACTATGACACTGAAATCAATACAACACAAAAATAGATGTATGTCAACGAGAAAAACCCCGAAGATAGATCCACAACAAGATGCACGACAATGAAATTGGAATTCAGAATCACTTTAAAATTATTTCACTCTTATCATCTGAAGTCATGTGGTAACACTCATATGAGGTATGACACTACAAGAGACACTCACATGAGGTTTGACACTACAGGAGAGACTCACTTGAGCTAAGACACTATACTGACACTACAGGAGACACTCACATGAGGTATGACACTACAGGAGACACTCACATGAGGTATGACACTACAGAAGACACTCATATGAGGTATGACACTACAGGAGACACTCATGAGGTTTGACACTACATGAGACTCACTTGACCCAAGACACTATACTGACACTACAGGAGACACTCACATGAGGTATTGCACTGCTGGGGGAGGTCACCGTGAAGAAGGATCTGGCCAGCAGATACTGCAGCACCGCCACCCGCCACTCCGAGCTACGCAGCGTGGACGACGTCAACAGACTGGACAACATCTTCAGCGCATGCTTCTCGGTGTCAGCCGTGTACCTGGAACACAAACGTTTCACAATGTAGAACATTAATAGTCTAATACAGTGACACACTTGGCAGAACTTGATGCAAATCGAAATGTTTTCATCCAATCTGGGTACCATTTCACAGAACATTTGTAGAACTACTGAAGTCACTACACACTTCTGTAGATCTCTGTAGTGCTGTGATTGTTCTTCGGCGCCAGTCCACATGTTAACGTATACGAGATACAATCCTCACAGCGCTATGATCATTCTGTGGCACAGGACGCTGGCATTTTGAACATCTTTATTAAATTTAATACTGAGCTCATCAACACAGCAAACTCACTTTGAGTGGAAGCCGTCAACAAACGGCATAAGAGAGTCTCCAAAATCTTTGACAGCCTCTTCACAAACCTGCAAGCAAAGAAACGTGGTAACTGAGGTGATTAAAAGCTGGTATGTTATTAACGCTAAACTTAGTATTGTCAAAGTCAGATCCATACGAACCAAGGGACGCAACTGTTCTGTATTAATAAAAATTGCATTCCTATAAAACAACTTAGTTACCTTGTGTAGGACAGTGGATAGAGTGTTCGTCTTGGAGATGATGTCAAAGCTGAGACTGCCAGGATCGTGCGTCAGACAGCTGGTCACTATCACGTCCAGCGATTTGTTGCCTGACCCCACTCTGGACACAAGGTCATCCACCTGGACACGACATAGAACGAAACAATAAAAGTATTGGTCATTTTATTGTATTAGTGGTTAATGTTGATGGAAAGATATTGTATTTCTACTGTTTCTTGATTGAGTTTTGAGAGTTGATAATATTCAGAATATAAAACGTGTTTAAACTAAAATAATATAATTACAAAACAAACAAAATTCATCCATCAATGTAATGAAAGTAATAGATCTCACTAACGATACACAAGTTAGAAAGTGAATGTAAATGTAACTCACGATTGCCACACAGATTGGACGAGATGCGCTGTCCGGCCGCTGTAGGTTGTACAGAAGCTGGGGGATTACAGCGGGGCTCAGGGTACACTTCAGCTGAAGAAACATTTAATTACAATCATTATTTGTAATCATAATTCTTCTCATTCTACGTATGATTTTAGGGGGAAAGAAAATAGATTAATTGTATTTCTGACTGTAACAAAGGCTAGTGTAGTAGTCATTGATTTCTTGTACGTCACATGTAAATTGATAGGTCATCACAGAGGTCATTATAGGTAAAAGTACAGGTTGGGTTATATAGGTCATCATGGGTCATGAAAAGTCATCATAGGCCAAGGGCAGGTAAAAGTACAGGTTGGGTTATATAGGTCATCACAGAGATCATTAGCTGTGTTCGTTTTGCTATTTAACCCTGCAAATTTTAACCCAGCAAGATGACGTCACAACTAGCCACTCAGCGTGCAAATCAAGTGTTTCTACTGAACTCGTCACAACACCGGGAACATTTCCACACCAGTGTCCACCAGGTCTGTCGATAGTGGCAAAATGGGCACTTGTCAGTTGCCGAAAAGGTACGAAATTGGTCAAACAAGTGCTTTTGCCGGGTTACCGGGTCAAAGGTGGCTGCCGGTTCAGCTCAGCCGGTAGCAAAACGAACACAGCTATTATAAGACATTTATATGTCAATTTGCAAGTCAAATCACAGATCGTCACAGGTGACAGTTCCAGTCACAGTAACAATGTATTTGGGAGCACTGTAACATACCTGGTGTGGGTCAGTGATGTTGCGGAGAAGCTTCTGGTAGACCGCCAGGCCGAGGTGTTTCTGATTCACACTGCCATTCAACAGCTTCACTGGAGGTCAAAGTGAATTATCACAGTGAATTATTCATAAATTCCAATTCCAAATTTGCAATATGACAAATGAAACAAAGTGACAAGATAAAGATTTCAAAGATACAGGTGAACGAATTATTGTTTTCAGGCCTCAAAGTTATACATTTTAACAAGAGTCAATTGGCAGATCCCAAAACACTAAAAGCTCCTAAACACTAATTAGTTCCTAAATTGAGCCCTGGTTTTTCATTAAGAGTGGGAATCTTTCACCCCCATATGTGATAAGAAAGATACAGGGACACATCCCAAGTAAGTAGCAAGCAACCAGTTCTGTCTTCAGTATTATTGTAGCATGACCAGTAATATTGAATGCAGTGATGGTAGGAAGAAAGCCTGAAGCAACTATGATTGTTTATCTTATTTTTTTTTTTTTGTATTCAGATTTATAGTCGCTTTCAAGATTCTTTCACTTACTATGATGTTTGTAAGATTGTAACTTGTAATAACTTGTAATAACTTACAGACTACATCATTGAAGAAGACAGAGAGGTCAAGGCCGGTCTCAACCAGGTCAGCAACAATTACATCAACAGCATTGTGGATTGACGGATGGTTCTCCGTGGATTTCTGGAAAAGGTCATTCCAATTAACGTCAACTTCGTGATGTTTGGTAATCCAATGAGGACAGAGGACAGGGTCAGATGGATGTTAAAATGACTATGGAACCAGGGGATTCCACTCGTCACAGCTCTTGGAACAAGAGAATAATGCAATAAGAGATGGCTGGCTAAGTAAACGAAAAGAAAAAATATTGAAAATATTGTTACAGTACTCACCACAAGCACTGTGAGTAGACCAGGATAATTCTTGCCCGAAAACAGCTTGCCCCCACCCCAGTGGTCTGTGAGAAATGACTTGCCAATCTGCTTCTGTAATTATTATTATTATACACATTTATATAGCACAAATATCCAGAATAACTGCTCAAATGCGCTTATTACCCAGGTCAACGGATCTGTGCACTCACATTCCAAGTAATGTCATCCAGGGTTGTGTAATAATACAGAGTAGAACATTATTCATACAAATAATGATTTATACTAAGCAAATACTACTCATTTTCCTTCTTAACTCTCTGGGGAGGATGCAACCCCAAGAAGGTTAGAATTCAAATGTCCATGTCATCCTAATGGGTATCCATTTCCTGTTGGGTGAATAGAGACGTTTTTTAAAACTAAGCCCCTTGCGTTTTTAAGCCAATGTGGAACAGGAACGAGTGAGCGAGTGAATATGGAGTTTAACGTCGCTGCGGGAATCTTTTACCCATTTGCGACAAGGGACAGGAACGAATCCTGGATCTCTCATGCAGGTTCTCAGTCGCCCATCAACGAACCAGTTGAGCTCGATCGTGCTGAACTTCAATCAGAAATTTAGTAAAATGCCTCAGGGATTGCTAGAGGTGCCACTTACTTTATGATGCTTGACACAGGAATGTACTAGCAGCAGCTGACTAGGAGAGCAAGCGTCCCAGCCACAGGAGATATCCTTCTGTATGTGCTCCCACACCTGCGTCTGGAACACCTTGCCTTGCACCTGGCCAATCACAATACAAGTCTTGACTAAATACAAATAGTAACGGCAATATTTAAATTTATTTATTTATTTTTTAATTGGCGTTTAGAGCAGTGTTCGAAATTACTGCTGGCCCGGCCATTTCCCCCAATGCTAAAGGTATCCTAAGGGTTTGTAGAAATTCATGTTTTTTGTAAACATTTGTTATTTGCATCATTATTCGGGCCAGTGGGTTTCCAGCGGTAATTTCGAACACTGGTTGAGTCGCTGTCTAGAATCTTTCACTAATATCACGACTTGTCAGTTTAGGGCATGAGGAAACCTGCAACAACGATGTTGCAGTAAACCTGCGAGCATCGGCTGGTACTGACAAGATCAAGAATGATAACTATATTGTCACTCTACAGTATCGATATTTTGGTATCTCAATATCGAGTCAGAAAGGTAACTTTCGCGAACATTTATCCCGGGCCCCCAGGACTGGATTTGAACCCGGAACCTTCTGCGTTATACCACTGCGCTACCAATTAGCGGTAAGATGATTGTCTTGACATAACGTCTATGCTTGGAAGTTATCAACAGCAGTCTATTATTGATTGATTTAATGCTTTATGTTTCTGTGGAAATATTTCACCCATATGCGACTAAGCAGTGTATTATACATACTTGGCTACCATTGGCCACATACAACTGTGGTCATGTTGGGGGACCATAACTAACTTACCTTAGCAACCAGTGTAGCCAGGCCCTGACAGCAGATTGGCTGTAGATAGTTTCTTTTCTGCGAGATTTGCTGGAGCTTCTGTACAACTTCCGAAATATACTGGTCTTCACCCTATATGTACAGAACCACAAAATAAATATAAATTCAGATTGAAAGAAGAATCAATGTTTAACAATGTATGATCAATGTACATGTTGTTTCACATTGAATCTTGCACAATGCTTTCAGAGTGCTCTCCATAACAAAGACAAACGATCTGTCTGTAAAGATTTGATAAATTATAGTAATATCTCTGTGGAGGTTACCATGGTTACCTGTTCTAGTTTTCCAGACTGTATGAGAGCCATGTATCCGAAGGCTCTGCCCATATAAATACCTCCAACTTCCTGTAACAGAGAGAGGCATGCCTTACAGACCAATCAACATAACGCAGATGCTGGCAATTGACTGATAAGTGTTGACAACTTTTATCTTCCAGTTTATTACTGTGATTATGAAATTACATTTTCATATTAACATTGTTTAAATAAAACATATTTCCTACTTGTAACTGGCAAGTTAGTTTCTATCAAGTTTCAAAAGATGATTTTGTCAAAAGTAAAATTTAACAATGAATAAATATTAACTGAGATATATTCACCTTTTTACTGTGGTGTTTTGTAATAGGGAGATGTTCCTCAATGCCAGATAGGACGAGTGATACATCGACTTCGTCAAAGTTCCTCAAAACCTGATTTGAAAAGGAAAGTGCAATGTATGATGAATGGCTAGACTAGACTGTATTACAATTTTTTAATATTTGTTTTTGTATTGGGGTTTAAAGTCGCTTTCTAGAATCTTTCACTCATATCACGATTTGTCAGTTTAGGGCAGGAGGAAACCCACATCTGTAGCGCTGAATGTTGCAGTAAACCTGCGAGCACTGGCTGGTACTGACAAGACCAAGGATGATAACTGCATTGCCACTCTACAGTCAGTGCATCCTATCAATATCGCGTCAGAAAGGTAACTTTCGCGAACATTGATGCCATGCCCCCGGGGCGGGATTTGAACCTGGAACCTTTGGCTCCAAGTCCAACATTCTACCACTGCGCTACATCCCGCCCCCCTGTATTACAAAGACAATGTAGTATTTTGATAAAATAAACAGTACATTACTAAACACGGCCAAAGGCAATAGAAAAATAAAAAATGAATGCCACGTAGAACTTTACTAAAGCACATTATAATTAGGCACATGTAAGTACATGTATTTGGTGAAAGGCACCAGTATTTGTCTGGGGAACAGACTGGAGTGCAACCTATACCTGAGTCAATGCCACAGAGAATCCAAGGCGAGCCCATTTCCGATTGGATGATAATCCTCTGATCAGTCGCTTCAATGAATATTTCAAGTCACTGCATACCTCAGTCTGAAACAGCAGTAGGGATTGTCAAGTACGATGGCACATTTAACATGTTTAACTCAAAGAAGTTAAACAAAATCTATGAAGTTACAAAAGGATACCTCAACCATGTGTAGTTTTAACCTCTGATCACCAATACCAAAAATATCCTAAGTTTAAATAGAGATTATTACCCTTATGTCTTTAGATACTGTTAGTATTGTATTATGCGAGCCTTTGGCGAGCATAATACATAGTGCTTATCCCAAAACCAGGATACTGACGGTATCTAAAGACATAAAGGTAATAATCTCTTTATCATGCAATGTCATTCTTAATCCACGATTATGAAATTAAGTGTTAATAGTGGAGAATGTCTGCGGCAGAATGAAAGAACATCGAGCACAGCCAAGTCAAAAGCCAACGTCATCTGTGTGTGACGTCACATGTTGTTTGTGTTTCTTGTGTGACATCACAGACAATCAAACGCCCACGCACAACAGATAAACTCTGACTGATATCGAAAATATCTGTAGGCTGAATATTGGCTCATTGCATGATAAATGACAATATCCGCTAAACTAGCAGCTCAAATGTAATCTTTCGAGTAGTCTGCTACTCTTTGTTGACACTACAACTGACACATCATGCGACACAGCTGTGCTCGCTCTAATTTTTGGTCTCTCTTACTCGTCCAAAATAAAAATAAAATATTTTGTTTTACACTCACTCTCATTTCTGTTGCATAAATTTTAAAAGAAAAAGGGGCCTTATCGCCAGAATTTTTAACTAGCAGACATGTAAAATACCTTCTATAATGCTATGAGGGAAAACATGTCAATTCCTGCATAAAAAAAATTAATAAAAATTCAGCCACAGAATAGGGGCGAAACATATTTGCCACCCGCCAGTGTGTGTACATTAGCGTAGATACCACCCGGCTATAAACAAATTGCCTTTGACAAATGGTGGGTATTTGAAATCCTATTCTTGAGTTACCCGAGATGCGTTTGCAAACGCTGAAGTGCATATCGAACGTGTTCTCATCCGATTCGCCACCAAGACTCCAAAAAGGGTAGTGAAAATCTTGTTCATGAATAGGCCATGTTTATGTCCTCTATGGAATCAGTATGCTACAATATACATAAGAGGCCATATCGGCTGTATAGCCATGGTACATGCAGCCATGACTCAATTTGACAACTCGGGTTTCTCACCTTCTTTTAACTGCTAAAACTGTCTGCATGAAACCCTGTTCTCGTGTCGTGTCATCTTGAGAACGGGGCTTCGAATACACCCATGCTTGAATAATCAATGTTAAATATTTAACCTACTGCTAATGTGATGCAATAAGCATTATTTATTTTTTTGATAAATAAACACATACATGCGTACAGGCAGTGTACAATTATTTATTAATGAATTAACACAAATGAGAGATAGATAGAGGGAGGGAGAGCGAGCGAGATGGGGGTGCCCTATTTAGTATTTCTGTAAATAGACGCTGTGAATCAATCTGTTTTGGTATACAATTTGTGTAAGTATTGGACATGTGCATGTGTGTGTTTATTTATTCATAGATCATCTAGGTTTTATGAAAATATTACTGTGAAACTGGGCGACTGTCTAGAGACTATATTAAGTGCGCATGATTAAACATAGCACACAAGCACCACCTAGTGGAGATATTTTGCTCGGCGTTGGCCATTATGTTAACAAATTCAGAAAGAGCAATGTTCACTTATTGGATTACCATTCACGGACGACTCCATGTAGAGTTTTAGCAGTTAAAAGAATGTGATAAACCCGAGTTATCAAATTACGTCGGGCTGCACGTACCATGGCTGTACAGCCGATATGGCCTCTGTGGGTACGTATAGCGTAGATTTGTATCGTAGCATACAGACTCCACAGACACCGAGGACATAAACATGTCCTAGTTTATGAACAGCATTCTCGTGTTGGTTTTTGATGTTCGAAACCCTATTCTCGTGTCGTGTCATCTTGAGAACGGGGCTTCGATTACACCTATGGGTTCAAGTTTGATCTGTGTGTATTTGACGTCTGTGTTCTATTATTAGAAATTCGAACACCACGTATTCAACTTTACCCCCTTTCTAAAAACTGCAAATTGTCAATAACTGTGATGTTGTTCGCACCCCTTTTTGTTGTGATTGCAGGTGTGAAATAAGGAACGTGGTTGACGCTGATCTGGCATCTTCATTTCCCTCTGCAAGAGTGGTGAACACCTTCAGAATACTACCGTCCACACTTAGTGTTGACATTTGCATGCGGTCCATGTGCTTGGCCAAGTTTTAGAAATAATCCTTCTGCGCATGTTTTCCAGAAGTTGGATTTAATGGTATTTGTTGTACAACTTATCTTACTATTTATTTTACATGCAGTAAGCAGCTGGTAAGGATCAAGCGGAACTAATGTGTGTTTTTAGTTTTATAGCCAAATAAACATAATAAAACCGACATAATAGTTCTCTGTTATTTTAGTGGAAAATGCTACGTTAAGTAAAGCGAAACATAAACAAAAATAGACAAGAAAGCAAATGGAGATGATGCAATATATTAATAATAATGAATGAATGAACTTTATGTTGCAATGGGAATATTTCATTTACACACACACACACACACACACACACACATACACACACACACAAAATAGTATAGTAATAATAATAATAATAATAATAGAGTAACTTCTTATATTCAATATTAATTGCCATTTTATATATAATAAATATATCTAAGTATATATTAATTAAATATATATATGATTTTAACAATGAATGGACAAGCAGTATTTAAAGATAACTTTTATATTTATCAATTATATTTATTATTCTCCAATTATTATTATTTGTATATTATTGGACCCCATCAACTGGCAAATTATATATATATTTTAATTTTCAACTGCCCAAGACGAACTATCATAACCAAAAAGGAACTATGGAATCAAACAATTTACGTTATTTATATGTTACTATCAATGTGGCTGCTTTTCACATGTGTACATTAGAATATAATGTCAAATGAACGTCAGAGAATGAATTTGAGAAATTGGATGAAAACAAGTATCAACTTTTATAGATTTCATTCGAATAGTTACCATAAACATAGTTCATTTAACATTTGAATATTGTTACTTGGGGGTCATATTAAAATGTGATGGTATTATTATTATTATTATTAGTTTTATCCACCAAGCGATGCTTGTGCTTGTATTAATGATATGCACAATATGTCTTCACTTAAGTAGCACAAATTCACATACGCATGTCTCACCGGAAGTGGATCTCAGGTTCATTTCAACATGGCCGATTTTGATACATATCGCGGGTACGGTGAATAAATGTCGTTGATCGGTGATTTGTTTCGATTAATTTATGTCCTGAATGTCGTATCTATTATGCGTACAATGTGACTTATCTGAATGCATTACTGGGAACAAGAATACTTGCCCATTTAAGAATATTCGGCGAGACATGTGGGGAATACTCCTGTTTCTGTGCATATGAAAAATGAAATGCCGCCGGTTCATTGGGTTTTTTCCCCGAGATGTAGATCTTTTTATTTGCAATAGCCATCGAACAGCAAACATACTACAATTCTTCGTATCTGATCACTCGTGAACACTGACTTATTTTTAGAAAATACGATTTTCAATCTGCATAAATATCTAGTAAGCCTAAACGGGCATACGTGTGAAAAATCTAAAAATCTAATGCTAGGCTGCACATGGGTTCTTGAAGACATGCGAGATATGTTTCGTGAACACTGACTTATTTTTAGAAAATACGATTTTCAATCTGCATAAATATCTAGACATCTAGTAAGCCTAAAGGGGCATAAGTGTGAAAAATCTAAAAATCTAATGCTAGGCTGCACATGGGTTCTTGAAGACATGCAAGATATGTCTCGGATTTTTTAAAAACAATATTGACCACTTTAAAGAGTCTCTAGAATGGGAAAAGTCTATACAAATGAGTGAAAACATACTGCAAAGAGTACATCGGAATGTTTAGGTTGGCTGAAAACCGAGGGGCTCTCGTTCAATAAATGTTATGTTCATTGATAATTGTCTATAATAAATGTTTGGCCCTATTAATTGCTGGGTAGAGAGTATGCTGAGTATTACTCACTACACCAGCCATTACCGTGCTATACAAGC